>SWDT01000226.1:0-88877 GCA_009193035.1 Halicephalobus mephisto | reverse complement strand
TCAATTTTTTTATTTTTTCGACATTTTATAAATCCTTACAGAATCCGTAGGAGCTTCTGAAAACTGAAAATTTTTGAAATCATCGAAAATTTTTTTTTAAATTTTTTAAAATTTCATAAAAAAGTTATAAATTTCTAAAAAGTTTAAAATTTTCGGAATTTTATAAATACTTACAGAATCCGTAGGAGCTTCTGAAAACTTCGAAAATCTCAAAGATGCTTCTGAAATTTTCTAAAATTTTTGAAACTTTAAAATTTTATAAAAATTAAAAATTAAAATTTTTCAATTTTTTCTCGAGACCCTTTGGCAATAATTATTTTCAAAATTTTAATTACAACATAACTGTTAATAAAAAAATTAAAAACAAAATGTTTTTCGAATTTTCCAAAACGAAAATTCTCCGACATTTGGAAATCTGACATGACAAATTAGCGACAAATCTATTCACTAATTGGTTTCGTTTTCGAGTCCTCAAACTCCAGAAAAAGATAACTTTTACTTTTTCAAGTCTCACGATCCCTCGTAAAAAATTCAGAATAATCTCATTCGGAATCCGAAATTATTTTCAAAAAAAAAATGGCTTCTGAAATATTAGAAAAAGTCGGAAATTTGAAGGAATAGACGGTGACTGCAGACTGAAAACATCAATTTGGCTATTTGGATGCCTTCGGAACAACATTCTTCAATAAAGAATGAGGTTTCACTCTCAAGCAAAGAGCAATCCAAAGTTAACACGTAAACGACATCCTCTCTGTTCGAAAAATCGCCTTTGAAAAAGTTAATTTTTTACATACCTTCTTGGGGATACTATTGCCATGTCATATTGTTCTAGAAAAAAAAACGATTTTTGACATTTATTTACCACATGATTTTTTGCTTAATTTTCATGCAAATTTTTGACTTAAAAGATTAAACCTGTGGGACACAAACGTCATTTCCTATTGTCGTTTAGGTGTTTAAAAAGTTTCGTCATTTTTTATGAAAAAAAAAATTAAAAATTTTCTAATAATCCTTGAATTTCACAGGTTTCAAATCTCAAAATCCGCTGAATTTTTATTTTTTGAAAATTCCATAGGTGTTTTTAAATTTTTCACATTTTATGAAATCTTTGCAGCTAAAGTAAATTATCCAACTTCGATGGGAATTAGCTTTATTCTGTTATCACTTATTTCACCAGTTCATTTTCTTTTATGAATTGTAAACTTGACAAAAGCTATTAAATAAGATAAGTCATTCTAAAGAGAACATTTGCATGTTGTCACCAACTTTGATCCGACTTCCACTTCTCTTTAGCACTCGACCGGGGAGATACACTCCCACAACGGTTTATCTTGCAGCACGCAAGTCCCTAAGAACAACACTGCACAGATAAGTTGTAATCATCACTAACTGAATATAGTCAAACATCTTCTATTGCATTCACTTATAGTCAATCTTTTTTTATTGCAATCATTGCCACCTATAATACTCACCTATAATTCAATCTATTGAAGACTGCATTCAAAGATTCTTATATGTTGATTGCATTCAGTCAGCAGTGATTGCAAATTACCCTGTGAGGGAAAACAATCTCGAACTATTCGTTAAATTTCACCCGTATCTAAAATGTAAATGAATTCGTTATAGTCTTTAACAACTTCACGACTGCAATAGGTTCTATAATCTGAAGCAAGACATTCTCCTCTGACAGCTGTAACATGAGTAGTCGGAAGAATAACGATCGATTCAGAATTGAGGAGTGTCTGTCAATCCACGGTTGCTCTAATTTCACACGTACTGAAGACGGAATAATCATTGTTAATGAAGGGAATGTTGTCTCCGTCTATCTCAGACCTCAAGAAATTATCAATGTTCAGTTAACATTTTCCAAACGTTATACATAGTACTGGGTTCTAGAACAATCTGAAAATTCGTGTTAAAACTACTTTCTAATGTATGTTTTAATTCCGTAACAATAATTACGAGATTTATTAAATTCAACATAGATTATACGAGTTTGGCCTGAGCAGCAAGCCCGTAAAAGAGACTATTCTTGTCCTCCAGGAGATTTCTAGGAGAATCGAACTCCCTGATCTCCCCCGCATCCATGACAAGGACTTTGTCGTAGTCCATGATCGTATTCAGTCGATGAGCAATAGTCAAAATAGTGCAGTCCTGGAATTCACTTCTGATGGATTCCTGAATCAGTTGATCGGTCTCGACGTCAACTGCAGCCGTGGCCTCGTCGAGAACAAGGATCTTCGTCTGTCTCCTCAATATGGCTCTGGCGAGACAGATGAGTTGTCGCTGACCGACGGAGAGGTTCGAACCTCCTTCGCTGATTTCATATTGTAGTTTCTCCGGGAACTCTTGAACGAATTTCGTGAGGTGAGCCTTATCGATGGAGTCCCAGAGAGTGGAATCGTCTACTTCGTCGAATGGATCGAGATTCGCTCTGAGACTCCCGCAGAATAAAACGGGGTCTTGAGGGATGATGGTCAAGGCTCTTCTAAGTTCGTGAAGTCCCAGGTTCCTGAAGTCAACTCCGTCGATGAAGACTGTTCCGGAAGCAGGCTCGATGATCCTGAATAACGCCATAGTCAAGCTAGTCTTTCCAGCTCCTGTTCTTCCAACAATTCCAACTTTTTGTCCTGGGGCAATCTTCAAATTCAGATTCTTCAGCACAAGAGGAGTATTCGGACGGTAACGTAATCCGAAGTCTTTGAAGTTAATTTCGCCTCTTTCGAGCCAAGTTCGACGAGGAGGCGATTTCGAAATCCATTCGGCTTCATGTTCGTTGTCAATGTACTCTTGGATTCTCTCCACAGCAACAACGGCTTGTTCTAAATCTTTAATCTGTCTAGCTATCCATCCGAGGAGTCCTCTCAACATCGTCCCCGTGGAAGAAATCAAAGCCACAGATCCATTAGAAATAGCTCCCGAATGCCCTAAGTAAATGGCGGAAGCTGTGAACATTGAGCTAAACACCGCAGTGAGCAAGTCCATTCTCAGTTGGATCCATCGATTCGAGATTATCTCCATCTGGTTACATTCTACTGCAACAATCCCAGCATCTATCATCTGTTTTTTGAATCTGTCCACAACGTTGAAGGCCCGGATAGAATTGACCCCCACGTAGGAGTCATGCATGTGGGAAGTCACATTCGACCAGGATTTGGAACAAAGACGACGGACTTGGACGGAGGTGTAGGTGTAGTACCGCTGGAAAAGAATTATTCAGAAATCTCGATATTAGTATGGTATAAATAATATACGTAAAATCCAACTACTACATTATCCCCTCAAGAAGTCTCCGTCCTAACAGCCAATTTGTCCAGATCGCAATACAAGGCTAGGGAAACTGAACCCTGTGCAGAGAGGGAATTATATTGTTCTATTGAATCTATTTGGATCTCTGTGGAGCCCCATCGACTCAGGCTCACGAGTCTGGGAAATATTTCATTTCTATCTGCTTGATAATGTTGAATGAACTTATGTGGCAAACTGCCTATGGCAGGAATCTCAATCCTCCACTAGACCCAGAACCGTATAACTATCATCGAGCACTCAACATTCTACGCAGCCCCCAAGACCCACACGCATTTAGTATGCAAGTAAATATTTCATATAATTACTATAAAGAGTATTACTGATGTAATAATCGAAATAAATGTTCGTTTACCATCAAAGAACAAATTGTGTCACTTTTTTGTAGTTAATAATACTTCAAAAAATAAATTGCATTTGGTCACAACTACAAACTGCTTCATCATTTGTATTTTTTCGAATTGTTTGTAAAAATTCAAACGGTTGAGAAATGTCCACATATGTCGGCAGATTAAAATACGACAAATATGTTAGAAATATTAAGATATTACGGTTTTAGTTATTTTTGAAAAAGTTAAAATAATTTAGATCTACATTGAAAAAATAGTTTTTCATTATCTATATTTTCCCACATACAAAAAAACGTAACTTTTGGTGCAGTAACAAATGCAAATCGTCACTATTATGTTATATTTTCGTTACAAATGTTAAATATTCATGAAAAATGTAACAATTGTGTTATATTTTTGTTATATTTCGTGGTTTTTACAAGATCAAAAGTTACGCCTTCTTTTGTGTACAGAAGTTTTAAATTATGTGAGAACTCACCACAATTAGCACAAAAACAATGATAACGGGTACTGTGAAGACTCCTAATAGGGGCATCACAACGACGGAACTGGCCACGTACATAACGACATCAGCCACCAGGATGATGACATGACTCATTTTCCCGGGGACATCGTTGTCGATTCTCTCGATGTCTTTACTTAATCGATTCAGAATTCTTCCCATTGGCGTTGTGTCGAAGAAACTCATTGGGGATCTTAGAAGAGAAAACAGGAAATTGTCGTGAAGCTTCTTACTTGCTCTATAAGCACCAAATGCCACAACCATCGTCGCTAGACCTACAGAGATCGCTGAAGAAATCGAGAAAGCAGCATATATCTCCAATCCAGGAATCGGATTCGTCGATGAGTTCAAGCTGACATCATTGGACCATCGAGAGAGCCAGACTTGGCTTGTTGACTCCAGTGAAGTCCTGATGATGAACATGGAAATACCGTAGATGGCAAATAGAACGAGACCGAAGGCCTTAGCGTAATCATAGTACATTTTGAAAGTGACTTTGTTTGCAGATGTTTCTTCCTCTTCGATCAACTTTCCGTCAAACACAGCAGCCAAGTGAGAAGTCTGTCTGGAAATCGTTTGTCTGCTCTGGTTTGAGTGGGTTGAAGACAAGGAAATCTGTCTTGAGTACTGCCTCGAAATGAGGGGAACTTCTTCGGAACTTGTGGTTCTCCTCCTTAACTGTTTAGTCGGGGAAGGTGACAGAGAACCAACCAAGTCGTTCAACACATTGTCGAGTTCTTCCACTTCTTCCTCTTGTTTCATTCGGAATTCCTTGACCAGTTCATCAAACGTAGAATTACCTGAAGAAACGAGTTCTTCAAAGGTCCCAACATTGACGATTCTGCCTTCTGAAAAGAGCGGACAATTAAATTTTAACAAAATCAACCACCTTGCATGACGATGATTCTGTCGCATTTGGAGAGGAAGCTCATGGAGTTCAGAGCGAAGAATCTTGTCTTCCCCTTCAGAAGACCCTCGTTCCCAATCACATTCTGGAAGATATGGGCTCCAACATGACTATCAACGGCACTCAAAGTGTCGTCCAGAAGATAGAGTTCGGAATCCTGGTAGACAGCTCTGGCCAGAGCCACTCTCGCTTTCTGACCTCCGGAGAGATTCAGGCCTTTTTCTCCTATTTCGGTCATGTCCCCAGCAGCGAACATCCTCAAGTCATCCCTCAGAGCACAAGCATCGACGGTTTTGCGGTAGGAGTCCTCATTAAAGGTCTTGCCGAAAAGAATATTGTCTTTGAAAGTCAGATTCTGAATCCATGCTTCTTGAGGAACATAGGCGATGGAGATATCCGTTTTTCTGTAGAAATTCCCGGAGATTCTATTCAGTTCCCCGGCCACTGCAGAGAGGAGGGAGGATTTCCCTGATCCAACCCTCCCGACGATACCAACCAACTCTCCTTTCCTGATTTGGAAGTTGATCCCCGTCAACTGGAGATTGTTATTCTGTGGAAGATCCCATGAGAAATTCCCTTCTTGGACCTCTATAACAACGTCTCGGAAACATCGATGTTTGTGACGATCTTCGGAACTTCGCGTCTGCCAGGAAGTCTTCGATTCTGATCAAGGACACTCTAGCTTGATAGCTTCTTTGATAAGGTCTGGAAGAATGTAAACACTGAATCTCATGAGATTGAAGAGCATCAACGAATTATGAAGGCCACTTGAGGAGTCAACTGTTTTCCGTCTATAAGTATGTACCCAATAAAGGACACTATTGTAGCTAGAATAGGACAGAGATTGAATGTAGACTCCAGGATGGCTAGGTAGATAGAGGCGTTCTTGAATTGAGTGACTTCTTGGGCTCTGATGACAGCTACACGAGCTCTCATGGACTCCTCCCAGCCGTAGAGTTTGAGAACCTTTATCCCTGAGAGAACATCGGTCATGAGCTTGAGTCGTTTGCCTTTCAGTTTCATCTGCTTCTGTCCACATTTGGAGACGAGTTTGATGAAAACCGAGTTGACGGGAAGAAAGAGGAAGATGACGACCAAGCCGTAGAAGGCATTGTGGCCGATGAATAGTTCGAGGCCAATGAAACAGGCAACGATCTGAAAAATTAAAATTTGATTGGTCCATAATCACTTGTTTTATAGCTAAGAATATTACTGTTAATACTGATTTTAAATTAGGGGCGTTATTTTGCTTTATGTGAGAGATGACTGCGTTTTTGTCATTCTTATAACAAATTATATTGTATAAAGAACTCCTAAACTTACAATTAAAGGAGCGTAGATATATTCCTTCAATAAAAACCAGAAATTCTTAATCCTATCTACATCAGCAGACATCAGAGTCACTAGTTCACCGGTAGAATACTTGACTCTGCTTGAAGAAGACAGTTTCATAGCCTTGGCATAAATAACGTTTATAAGGATAGTTTGAACGTTCATATAAGCATTGAAACAATAGAAATATGATCTTCCCAGAATTGAGGATCTGATCGTTGTCACGACAAAGATGAAGGTCACTAACCCAAATAAGAACCAGAGAGGGTAATTGTTCTCTACTGAATTTACCACTAGTTTCAAAAATATAGGGTCTGCCATCATTATTACAGCAAGGAGAAAAGTCAACAAAGCTCCCGCAATGACAAAGAAAGCCGTAGATTTCATGAGAGAAATAAAGAGCCAAGGAATCCATCTCTTGGAAGAATCACGAAGATGTTCTGGGGGAAGTTTCGATCTGAACAGAGTTAGAAGCTTCTCTGGATGGTTTCGTTCATCCAGACCCCAGGCATGATCGTAGGTTATTTTTTCTCGGTAGCCTTGGGTCATGAGTCTGGTGGCATAAGAGAAGAAGCTCCGACCGAGAGTGGAAGTGATTCTGTCGGGACAAACTGCCTGAAAGCATTTCCTAAATTATCCACATTGCTTGTAGACTTGCCTTGTTGCCGTAAAAGTTCTCATAACTCTGGGGGTATCTGTCGACGAAGGAGTAGAGGATGACGAGAGAAGATAAAGCGACCACCTCCACAATATAGATGGCTGTGAGTGGGATGTTGTTCTGGAAGGAAATAGAAAATATCAAGTTCCCGTGTTAAGATTCAGCTATTTCGGGTTTTCTCAAAGTAAAAAACCCAGAAAACTTACAATATTGTACTGTACAAAAGTGGTTTGAGATGCGGCGAAAAACAATCTCGTCGTCCAAGCGAAATGGACCCAGATGGAGCTTAGAATCCCCCTTCTCCATCTCCAGAGATCACAGACTGATAACAAAAGAACGTTAACGAAATCCAGACAGTTCCCAATTAAAATATCTTTGTCTTGATTGAACTCCCCAAAATAGAAGACGAAAATTCTAACAACAGAAAAAACAACAACAAGAAAACTTAAAAGACCCTTGGTCACCAACAACTTCGTTAAGGCTAACTTTGGAGACTCTACTAAGTATCCGTAAATAATCAGAAATACCAAACAAGGGAAACTTAGACAGATTTGTAGAAAAGGAAACAAAATAAAACTCAAACAAGGAGTCAATGCCTGAGGGAAAGTTGTATTTTTATCGAATTGCTCTATTAGAGGAGAAGAGCAAAAAGGAAAATTGGAGTTATTCATTTTAATTTCGACAAAATACAATGCGTCTTGTTTGAAAGCTTAGAAACAACCTATAATGATCGGAAAAGCAGTTGATAGCAATATAAATAAGAAAGAAAATCCAATAAAAGAAAGATTTCAACGTTGTGCAATGTCGAACAGACGAACACAGAAAAGACATAAAAGGTTTGTGCTTTAGAATCACACACAAAGAATAGTAACTTACGAGTGGCGCAAGTCCAGCGAGTAGCATTTTCGGTTTTAAAGGTCCAGTAATTTTTGACGTTCAACGTAACTTTTATCAAATTTCACGGTTTTTCATAACAAATATGTTGCAATTTGTGTTAGAAAGATCAAACGTCCATGAAAATTGTTACAATGATGGTGTGCTTCTTATTAAGTTGACAATTGTTGCAAAAACTACACACGATAATGATTGCATATATTTGTTATTAAAGTTAGATTTTTTTCTGTGTATTACAGAAGAGGAATTATTATGGATATTTGGTTGTTAGAAAACAAAATAATAAATATGTTTTGGAGATAAAAGAAGAGATAAATTTTCTGTATTTGAAATATAGAAATTTCTAAAGATTTTTGGAACTGTTAGAGAATTCCGTTAATCTTATGGAAATTTTTAGAATCTTTAAGATGCTGATTCCAATTTCAAAAACATATCAGTTTTGCAGAATCTTGTGTAGACTTTTATAATGAACATCTGAATGCCTGGAATTCTAGATATTACTCCATGATTCAAAAAATTTGTGTTGAGACAACTTCTTAATATCTATTTCTATTTTTACGATACTATTTTTCCGAATATATTTGTAAAGTTTTTTCTGCAATAGAAACATAACTCTTTAATCTTATGGCTTCAAAAGATCAATAAAGTTCATTAGTTCCATCTTTATATTTTATTGTCTGGTAAGAGCTTTCAGAAACTTCTTTGATTTATCTTATCTCCTTATAAGCAGCTAATATTCCTGGTTTTTGCATCAGTTGATTGCTGTTTCTAATAATTCTCTTCAATGATGCCGACGCCTGCTTACTTTCAAACGGTAAAAAATTAAAAAATTAAAATTTTCCCAATATTTTGTGGAGAATTAATATTCTAAATTCTAAAAATTCCTTCATGATAGTGAAAAGTTATGTTTAGATAACTTTATATTGATATTCATTTCAAATTTTAATAATAACGTAATTGTGCAGGTGAAAATGTGTGTCTAGATTTTCCCATTATTTTCGAAATATATTCTGCTACCTTCTGTTAATCATGTACAGTAAGCGTTAAATACAGATGAAAAACTGACGCCTATGTAATTTTTTAAAAAAATCAAAGTTTTTGTATAACAAAAGTCTATTGACTGAAATTCAAGATTGAGAGTAAGATATAGTATGCTTTACAGCAATTAGCATGAGCATTCCTTGTTTGTTTTCATTTTATTAAGTACTTTTTGGACTGAAAAATCAGATAAATGCGCGGAATTTTATATCTTGTGTTTAGAAAATGAGAGCGAATTTGTTCTTGTTAGCGAACTTTTTATAAGCGATTTCCACAACATTTGTTTTTTATTTTAATTTCATCAATTTCACTGATTCCTTTTAGACATACGTTTTTATTCTAGGAGAATAAAGGGATTCATCAAATATAGAAAATTTCATATATTGTGCGTTAAGAAAAAAAGGAAATTTTTTTATTTTCTTACCAAACTTTCAAAAATCCACCTCAAAAGCTTTTCTACATTAATATAATCATTTCTAGTAATTTTTTTGTAACTAAGTGTATTTTTATGCTAACATTAACTATTTAATTGATTGTTTGACAAAGTAATTGAAAACGTGTTAAAAATACGAATTAACTTTTGTAGATATCGCGAAATATTCTTGATCTAATGAGATCTGTAGTAAAATTAGATCATATATTCTGAATGTGTGGACTTTGATTGTAGATATAATTTATCTTAAGGGAATACTTTCACTACAGTTATTTTTCATTTTAGGAATACTATACTTGTTTTATGAATGACAGTCAATTCTTCAGTCCAACGATTACCAACATTATTGTTGTTTATACCAACGTCATTGCAGTTATTACAATATTCGTTGCTCCTATTCATTTTTACATTATTTTTACTCAATCGTCAATACTGAAGAAATTCAAATGGTTTCTTTTGAATCATTCTTTTTGGTGTTTCGGATTTCTTCTAAGTTGTGTGGTTTTCAAACCGGTAGTGTTACTCCACACAGCTTCTGGATTCCAAGTAGGCATGCTTAGACACACTTCAAAGGAATGTTCAATAGTGGGACTGTTAATTGTTTTCGGAATGGCTATAATGAGCATCGTCGGAATCTGCATGAGCTTGTTTTATCGCTACTTCGGTCTGTTCCCTGGGAAAATCAAATACATTTGTCATTCGTTTCCTATGTACATTTTCTTCATTGCTCTTCATCTCATACTGTGGATTACATTAATTATATGTGCGAAGATGGTAATAGATATCCCTCAAGAAGTTATGATTCAACAAGCTATTGAAGTTAGTCCAGAATTGGAGCCATTTACTCACGAAAAAACATTTTTATTTATTTCCGAAGAAATCTACAATATTCCTGCCATTATAGTACTAACAATAATTGGTTGTCTTACAGGAATGTTCCTAATACTGATGTATTTGCTGAAGAAAGAACTAGGATCCTTCATGAGAAGTGAACTTCAGAAGGCTCTAATTATTAGTATCATTGCCCAAGTGGCTGTGACATTGTTTTTTGAATTCTGTCCGTTTTTTTATTTATTTTTTTCGTTGAAATTCAAAATCCCCAATGCTGGACCAACTATGCAGATCATGGAGTTACTTGCCTTCAGTTATGCTTTCGTAGATTACTGCGTTACTATGTACTTTGTTCTACCATATCGAAACTACATTCTGAAGAAGCTGAATACAGTAAAGAAAATGTTAAAGATTGATTTTCCAAAACAAAATATAGCCGTGATTCAACCTGGTCTCAGCACTGTTGCAAATATTCGGATTACTGGTACTTCAAAATATGTTGTACAGTATTAAGTGTTTTTTGAAACTAATTGCAAAATAAATCGTATCTATGGAATGTTATCTGCAGATTATTCATATTAATTTTTTTAATTTTTCTGTTTGCGTATTCAAACACAAGCATTGTTAATTTGCATTGATGCTAAGTTTTTGATACCAAAACAAATTTATCTATTGGATTTATTTTCCATTATAAAGATGAAGGATTAGTGATTGGATAAAGAATTATCGTTGATTGCCATATAAGAAGGCTCTTTTTCAGCAAAAGATTTCGTTCTTTGGGAAACATTCTTCAGTCTATGTAAAGGTTGCAGATGTCTACTGTGTTAAATTGCTAAATATATTTTATTTCTTTTTTTACACAGATGAAATTAATGGAATCACAGAAGGAAAAAATTTTTGAATTATTAATAAGCACTAATTGGTCATTCTGAGGTGTCAAGTAGTTTGTTTTTGTGCATATGGGTTAAATCTTGTTCTTTGTAACTACAGCCGAAAACTAAACAACGTTGACTTTATACATTTTTTTGCAAACATTTTCATGAGAGAATATGCAGATAAACATTTCACAAGCTCTTCCATCTTCCTCATAAATACTTATGCCATGTTCGTTCTTACTACTTTCAGATGTATGGAGTTCTTAGCGATCTTTCTTGATTGCTGCGCATATTCTTCACCATTATCTTTTCAAAAATCGAAATAACCAATGGTCATAAGATCTCATTCAACATTTTTACTTTTTAAGAGACGATGTGTATTATAATAACGTCTTTGATTCTGTGTTCGCTACAAAAAACTCAAGTATTTTTTTAGCTTATAACTTCTTTAGATTTTTTCACAATAATAACTACATATCTTTCGTTTTCAACATAGATAAATTCAAATATTATTGTAGATTGAAGACCACTCCCAAATCCTGAGTCAATTCTTGTCTTCGAATGATATCCTTATGGAAAATGATTGGCAGAGGAGAATATCTTCATATTACGAAATGTGAAATCAACTACTTTCATGAAGCTTCACATGACCTTACTCATTTTGAAGTACCGGTGGAAAGTGACATCAAAAAGCAACTAAGGAAAAAAACGAAATGCAACACATAATTTAGTATTGAAATTGTGCTCTTTACTTTGTAGTCTTCTTGTGGACACATTTATTGTGAAGTAAATTCCTTATAAAAGTTCATCTAAAAAGAAAATATAGTCCATGTTAAAGCACACTATTAAAAGAGTGTAATATAGTGCAAGAACACAAATATCCCAGACAAATCTTTCATCAAGTATAACTGTTGTGAAAATCAATTCTGTATCAAACAAATTGCTTTATTTATCCCAATCCCCAGTAGAAGATAACTCATGTGAGTAGTGTTTTGATAACTAATCTTTGAAAAATTCGCCATACGAATGACGAAAACTCATATTTCAGCCAAAGGTCAAAAATGAGGTAAAACTTCAACATTAAATATCATATGAATTGTGTTATTAAATCTGACCTATTGAAAATTCCTCATTAAAGTTATAATTGATCAATTTCTGCACTTTTTGTTAATTCCCATGTGTACATAGGAGCATTAACAAACTTTTTGATTGCATTAACTTTTCTTTTCTTCGTTTATCCTCAGCTATATCCCGAAAATGGCTTCAGGAGGTTTCTATGATCCAGGCGTTGTTAAAGTCTTTATGATTTACAGTAATATCATCGCGATTATTACGATAATTATAGCACCTATTTATTTCTATATCATTATCACTCAGTCTAAGATCCTAGGAAGATTCAAGTGGTTTATTCTGAATTACTCCCTCTGGAGCTTTCTTCTTTCTTTAGCTACTGTGATTACTAAGCCAATACTGCTTCTTAATTCAGCGTCAGGGTTCTTAGGTGGAATATTACGGAACACTTCCAAACAGGTTGCGGTTGTCGCTTTATTTGTGCTTTTGTCGTTGATGATAATGAGCTTCGGTGGTATTTGCATGACTATAACCTATCGATACTTTGGACTGTTTTTCGGCAAGATCAGGAACACTTGTCATTCACTTCCAATGATCTGTTTTTTCGGATGTCTTCACTTATTTTTTATTTTCCTATTATTTTTCTTCGGAATCAAAGCTATGAATGTCTCTCAGGAGATTATGATTCAACAAGCTCTGAACTACAGTATTGACTTGAAACCGTTCACAAAAGAAAAAACTTTCATCTTCATCGCTGAAGAAATCCACTCTGTGCCGGATATTTTCGTGATGATGGTAACGGTAGCAGTAATTACACTATTTCTTGTTTTTATTTATTTACTCTACCATGAATTGCCGTCTTTAATAAGGAAGGAGCATCAGAGAACTTTGGTGATCAGCATTATTGCCCAAAGTCTGGTTACTATCACATTCGAACTCATTCCTTTTACTTTTTTATTTGTTTGTATTAAATTCAAAATACCCAATTCTGGACCGATTATGGGAGTTTTGGAGATGTTCGTGGTCACACACACTTTCGCTGAATACTGTATCACTTTGTACTTGGTTTCTCCGTATAGGAGATTTATTCAAAACAAAATCAAATACTTCAAAAAAGTTCTCAAGATATTGCCACCAAAGAAAACAATCATAATACTACCTCAAAAAGGAATAACTAATATCGTGTGTTGAGAAAATTAAAATACTGCAGCTCGGATAATTACGTTTAAAAGCTATTATGATGTTGGAAATTAATCTTTATACTTTTGACAAACATGAAATATTCTCGAGATGACATCATTTGCCATATTCCTTAATTTTGATAGTATGTCGCAAAACATTCAACATATGTAAGATATTGATGGAGATTTGTGAATTAATTAGATCATTTATTTTCATCGAATAGTTAGTTACAACTGGAGAAAAAGTTCACATTTACAAAAAGTGACGTAGATGATTTGACTTTATTTTCCACACTTGCCAGAAATTTTGTGAAGAAGATAAGAATCCATACAGAACATCCTAATTGACGTGAATATCAAATTCATGGAAAATCCCTACGGATATTCTTAAGTAATGCTCTACTAAAAGTATGACTATAAGCCACGCGGTGTTACTTTGTTCTAAAAACAAACAAGAATTTGTTTTTGTGGACTGTGTCGCTTATATTTTGAAATAAAATTATAAAACATTATAAAATTGTAGTTAATCAACTTTATAAACAACAGAAAACACGGTTAAAACAAATTTAGAAAAATAGAATTTTAAAAAAACGATCGAAATTATATATTCAACCCGAATGGAACGGATTTGATCTGAAAAGTTTTGAAACTAACTTATTGCTTACAGTTGAACACAAAAAAGTTAGTGTAATAGACTTACTTTCTGGAAGTGATAAATTTTTAGGATTTTTGAGAATTCATTAGATATCTGGAAACATTGCAAAAATATAGACATCCATGATTCTACAACTCTATGTCTATTAGAATATCCTAGAAATTTATATCAAGAAAGTTAATTATCTTAATTTTTAGCTTTTTGCAACATAATTAACTTCAATACAATGCAGTTAAGAACGATATAGGATCCTTCTTTGTTTAAAAAATTTATTTCATTTCCTTTCAATTTCTTGATTCTATACATAGGATTGGATCAGGATTAAAATATTAGTTGTTGTCGGTGCAATCGAAGATAGCATTATTGGAGGACGGCAGATGAATCATCGATGCAACAGAGGCAAGCGGATCTCTACATTTCATTATTAATGTGTCTGATTCGTGTTAATGTTTATCGTAATTATATAATGCTTTAAATAATCGTAATGAATTATATATTATGTTCTATATCTCGCTTTACCACAGTTGTTAAATTATCACTTTCTCGATTCAATTACCCAAGTTTAAGAGCAATAAAGAGACCGATATAGATCAGTAGTAAGAAGGATTACTACATTTAGTTGTAGTAATGTTGTGGAAAATACTAGGATTTCATAAATTGTCTACCTTTAATTACTTGTTTAATAAATTTTATCCTTAATGTTGAAGTAAAAATTAAAAAATTGGATATGTAGTTATCAATCATTATTTCTAGTTTACTATTTTGAAAATTTATGTTTTGCTTTTATTTTCGGCAATTCTGACACCCTGTTATTATTTTTATTTATAAATTTTACTTTTTATTTAACATTTTTTAAATGGAGCAAAATAAAACCAACATTAAAGATGCTTTTTGTGATTACACTTCTATCAGTGGAATCAGGTTCCTCCACAGTAGACATCCACCGTGGTTCCGTTATTTATCCGGATTTGTCCTCGCTCTTGCTGTGGTTTTGTTTATTGTCCACATTCGAGTATTCGTCGAGAAGTTACTTAGTAACCAAAAATCCGTTACTTTTTCGTCGAGTTACGCAGACGAAGTTTATTTGCCGAGGGTTTCTTTCGTTCCTCCTACTGTAGTTTTGTCTTGTACTTCTTTCGATGGAGAAAACTGTCTAGAAGGGATTCTGGAGGAAGAGAATATTACTGTAGTAACATCTTATGAAAGACAATTGGAATCTATTTTTGGTGAGAAATTGGAAACTGAAGACAGTAATTCACGGTCGTATAAGAGGTTTCAGAAGCTATGAATCCTCTGATGATAACGATTGAACTTGTTGGAGATAACTATACTTCTGTAAGAACTTTTATTTTAATTGGAATTCTGTAGAAATTTCCAGAATCATTCATCAGTTGATGAAAAACTAAAAATATTTTAAAATCTTTATTTTTAGAATTTTCCGAAATTTTGTAAACTTCCAGAATCTTTCTAAAATTAATAAAAACCAATAAAATCTAATATCTGAAATCTCACGTTTTAGAAGTTTCTAAAAAATCCCAAAAATTTAAATCGAAAAAATTGTAATATTTATTTTTATTTTTTTACAAAATAATCTACAATAAAAATTTACTTTTTTATGTCCGTCTCCAAGTCGACGAAACCTCTCCGGATTTCACTCAAAGGATCATCGCCACTCAAAACGTCTTCATTGACATCAACCAATCCATCAACATCCACACTTGCGAAGGAACTTCCAACTGTCCTATATTAAGCTACTCTGTCGACCTTTATTACGGTACTGAAGTGGATCCTTCGACGGCTACAGTAACCATTAGTTTTAACACCGGTATTTCTCACACAATCGAATCAGGAAATGCTTATTCGTTGACGGTTTTCGCGATCGACATCGGATCCAGTTTGAGTCTGTATTTTGGATTTACATTTTTGACCGCTTTCGAAATCGTTGTTTTCTTTTTTTACGGTAGCGATATTGAATTCCAAACTCTGTCTCCACCTCCAAAGAAGACCGTAATTTACGAATTATCGAGTAAGAAGTTGTTAGAAAAAAAAACAAAAGATACTAGAAAAACAATTAAAAAGAAAAAATTTAAACAACATATTTTTGCCGTGATGATTCCGTCCATTGCCTGAGGGACTGAGTTCCCAGTTAATAAGATTTAAATTATTAAGTTACAAAATTTATTAAAATTATCGTTCAAAAAGATTTATATAAAGTTCGTTGATGGATGGGTTGATGACGTCATTGATGAAATATATATTAGTTAATTTTTAAAAAGTAAGGGTAGTTTTATAGTTATTAATAAAACTGGATATATATCATTTTTTTTTATTTTTTTAAACTTCATCGACGAATTCATCGACGAATTCATCGACGAATTCATCGACGAATTCATCGATGAACTTCATGATGAAATGGATATTAGTTCATTTTTAAAAAGTAAGGGTAATTTTATAGTTATTAATAAAATTGGATATATATTTTTTTTTTTATTTTTTTAAACTTCATCGACGAATTCATCGATGAACTTCTCGAAAAATCAATTTTTCATCTAAATCAGTAAGTTCATTTCCGTTGTTGACTTTTCCGGTCAGTATTGACGGACAGTCGATCGTTTCGCGCAGATCAAACAAACTTGACCAAGCACGAGCTGTCACCGACTCGGCCAGGTTCACTTGGCTTCGAACTTTGTCACTAAATTTAAATCCATTATCATTTAGAAATGTTGCTTAAATATTTCTTTCTTTTATTATTTTCGACTTTTGCTTCATCTGTGAATATCCTGATTTTCCTTATCGGGACAAATCAGTTTGAAAGACATTCCTTCGAGTACCTTGCTCAACAACTGGCTCTTAGACACCATACTGTAGTTACGGTAAAGCCGATTTTGATTCCGGAAGAACCTAGATTAGTGAAGCCGAAACTGCATCTAGTCAAGGAGAAGGCCTTGAAGAATCTTCTTCCAACAAACCTCTACAGACCCCTGGAGAACGTCGGCGAAGATGTTCCTTGGAGAGAGAGTTACGAAATCGATGCTTTTGATGAACCTTACTGGGCTGCTCACAATTACTCTTGTGATAAAGTAAGTTTTTTAAAACTGGATAGTGACTGAAAAGAAAATAGTCACTATTCAAGATTGTTATTGGAGCTGTTGTTTTTGACAGCTCTAGAAATCGTCTTGGATAGTGACTAAATGACCATCGAAACCAATCACTATCCATTTTTAAAAAAATTAAAACTGTTACTTTTGACAATTCTAAAAGTAATCTAAAATAGTGACTGAGTTGTCATTTAAATCAGTCACTATCCGAGATTATTATTGAAATTAAAATTTTTGACAGCTTCACAAATTGTCCTGGATAGTGACTGAAAAGACAACTTTCTCTGTTCTTCCGGACATTGTCCTTTTCAGTAATAACTAACCGAAAATTCTTCCAGATCCTGAACAGCAACTTGATGGATTCGCTCAAAAAAGACAAAATCGATGTCGCCCTTGTCTATGCTGGGAATCCCTGTCAACTGGCTTTGATGCACGTCATGGGCATCCCGTTCATCTACGTGGATCTTCAGGGATACACAGACGAAACAGTCATCGCATCATCTGCTCCGTGGAATCTAGATTCATTCTCCACCAGAAGATCGCCCAGTTTTGGAAGAATAAACTTTGGATCAAGGTTGCTCAACGGATATCACTTGCTGAAGGAAGCTATTGTCCAGAACTCCATCCCTCCGGTCGCCAGAGTTCTTTCAAAGAGATACAAGCATCTAGACGAACCAATCACTAAGAATTTCGCCGAGGATTACGAAATCAAGAAAAAATTCAAATTCTTCCCAGACATCAACAAGGTTTGTTTTTTCAGAGTTCTTCATGTATCTGTGTTGAAACTTTATGTATTATTTTTGTGGCTCATGTCGAAATTGAAGGTTTTGATATATGGAAAACTTCTCACGTATGAAAATCGTATATTGATATATGGATTTTCAGATTAAACAATCTGCGGAACTTTATTTCGTCAACACCGATCCTATTCTCGAAGATGGCACTTCTTTCCCGGCCAATGTTGTTCCCGTTGGTGGATTCCACGTGGATCACGTGAAGCCGCTCTTTTCGCCATGGAACACGACAATCGCGGCGGCAGAAGAAGGGATGATTGTCGTCTCGCTCGGTACTCAGTCGGATTCAACAAAAATGATGTCTTCTCACTTCAAGGCCGTTCTTGGAGCTTTATCCAAGTTGACAAAATACAGAATTTACTGGAGAATCGGTCCAAACATGAGCGAAATGAAGGATCTCGACTTGGACAAGATCCCTTCTCATATAAACATGACCACGTTTGTTCCTCAAAACGACTTGCTCGGTCACAAACGATGCAGATTGCTGATCACCAACGGAGGAATGTCGAGTATCATGGAAGCTGTGACACACGGAGTCCCCATGATCGGAATTCCTCTATATGGAGTGAACTACGCAAATTTGATGAAAGTCCAAAACAAAGGCTTGGGCTTGGTCGTCCAGAAAAACATGCTAACTGAAGGTAACCTCTTGGGAGCGATCAAGGAAGTTTTGGAGAATAAGAGGTAAGTCTAAATCAAGTAGAACTATAACGCCAATTTCGGATAGTGACTGATTTCGATCATATTCTATCTTCCTTAGTCACTATTCTAAGAATCTTTGTTTGGATAGTAACTTGAAAGACGAAATCCTGTTAGTCATTATTCGTTCAATGTAAACGTGGATAGTGTCTAGAAATTTAGCGAAATTATCACTGTCAGTCACTATCCTAGGCAATTTCTAGAACTGTCGGAAATAACAGGTTTAACAAGACCAAATAGTGACTGATTTGAATTATCATTTACTCTTTTCAGTCACTATCCAAACACTTTTCTCTTCTACTTAGTAACCTTATGTAAAAGAATCCTTTTAATCACTATTCATCTGCTATCCACATGAATAATGTTCAAAATTGTCTCTTTCAGTCACTATCCTAGGCAATTTCTACAGCTGACAAAACCCCAATAATAATTTTGAATAGTACCTACCTTTTTGGATTAATTATTTTTTCAGTCACTATCCTAGGCAATTTCTACAGTTGTAGAAAATTTAACTTTAATAATAATTTTGAATAGTGACTGACTTTTTCGATTAATTATTTTCAGTCACTATCGAAGACAGTGATTTCTACTTTTTTCAATTTCTTTTAGATTCTCTACTTTCGCCAAAGATGCTTCGAGAGAATTCAAAGATCGTTCTGAATCTCCTTTCGACAAAGTCCTGCATCTGATCGAACACGTCGGAAGAAACCGAGGAGCCAAATTTCTGAGACCTTCACGACAAGGAATCTCGACGACCTGGACAAGAGGAAACAACCTCGATTTTTGGATCATCTGTGGATGTATTTCTTTCGTTTTTTTCCTGTTTCTTCAGTCAGTTGTCGGACTTTTGTTCAGATTCGCAAAACAAGGACCTCCTCCGGGATCCGCCGGAATCGAGATTCAGAAAGAAAAAGAAACAAAAGAATCCAAAAAAACAAAATAAAAATTTAATACGTGTTTTTTTTTTCGTTTTTTTTAAATAGTAATTTTCAAAAAATTGAATAAAATTTTACTACTTACAGTAATCTGTCATTTGCACAATTGGAATTTATGCGAATTTATTTTAAAACAACTATCATGTAAAATTTTTGTATTACTGTAATTACATAAAAAAATAAAATTACATTTAACAAAAATCAGCACAAAGGCCTGTAAAGTAATCAAATTCGATTTTTGCGAAAATTAAATAGACCAATTTTTCGAAACCTTGCGAGCAAACTGCGGAATTTTATTATTATTTCGAAATTTTTATAAATACGGAAATATAGACATTGACCGATCTGCCTAAACCTTGCGAGCAAGCTGCGGAATTTCATTATTATTTTGAAATTTTTATAAATACGAAAATATAAACACTGATTGACTACTTTGAATGTTGCGAGCAAACTGCGGAATTTCACTTTGATGTCTATCGATCTGCCTAAACCTTGCGAGCAACCTGCGAAATTTTACTATTATTTCGAAATTTTTATAAATACGAAAATATAAACACTGATTGACTACTTTGAATGTTGCGAGCAAAGTGCAAATATTATTTCAATTTTGAAATTTTTATAAACATAAAAATACAAATATTGACCAATTTTCCTATCGTTGTAAATAAACTGCAAACTTGGATGTCAACATCATTCTGGACTTCAGCATAGGATACGGTAGTTTCTACATTTTGGATCTCGTCAGCCAATCGTGTTCTTGTTGTTTCCGTTCGCTGTCGTTGGCGATGATGACGTTGATTAACGACGGTGTTTTGGATTTGCTTGCTTCTTCGAGGGCTTTTCTGATTTCGGGAACAGATCTGCACAAGTATCCTTTGCCTCCGAAGGCTTCGCACATTTTGTCGTATCTGCATTCTGGAGTCAAGGACAGAACCGGCAAATTCAGCGTTGGATCTCCGTCGACTTGTTTCCAGTCTTCTGAAGTCAATCCTCTGTAGATCCCTCCGTTGTTGATCACGACGAAGACAATCGGAAGTCCGTATCTAATCGCCGTTTCCAGCTCCATCCCCGAGAATCCAAAAGCACTGTCTCCTTGAACACAGAGAATCTTCGCTGTTCTCAGATAATCCCTGCAGAAAAGAGCCCCAGCTATGGCGTATCCGACACCAACCCCCATCGTCCCGAAAGTCCCAGCATCAAGACGACGTCGAGGTTCAAAAGAAGGCATCATGGTTCTTCCAATGTCCATCGTGTTAGCACCTTCGTTCACAACAAGGACATCGTTCTGAGTGACGTACTCTCTGATCTAAAAAATTAAAAATTAAAAATTAAAAATTAAATTTTAAAAAATTAAAAACTAAATCTTTAAAAATTTAAAATTAAAATAATCAGTACAAGACTTCAAATTGAGTTTCTGATAACTAACATTAAATTAATAAAGATTTTTTAAGTATTTTTTTAAATTATTTCATTTTTTTAATGAAATTCAAATTTTTTAAATAAATAAAATTTACTTTTTTTAATAAATTTAATTTAATTTTTTAGATACAAAAACTCACAGCTTTGTAGGCAGCGTAGTAGTTCAAAGGTGTGGATTCATCGTTGACCATTTTTTCCACAGCAATTCTGTTTTTTTCTGCCTTTGTTTTCAATTTTCTCATCCAATCAGAATTAGGATCGAATTTCCATCCATTAAGTCCTCTTCTGAGTTCTTCGACGGTCTCCCCGACGTCTCCAAGAAGCGGCAATGTTGTTGGGATATTTTGGTGGAATTCCTCTGGACAAACATCAATTTGAATCGTTTTTACGGATTCTGAAAATCTCGGTGGAAGTCCGAAATGAAGCATCCAGTTGAGTCTGGCTCCGGCAAGGACGACCAAATCCGCTTCTTTCAGGGCCGTCGATCGAGCAGGACCTATGCTTAGTGGGTGGTTGTCGGGCACGGCTCCTTTGCCTCCGGGTGTAGCCAGAAACGGTAATCCAGAAGCAGTTATGAATTGATGAAGCTGAACAGGTCCTCGTTCGCTCCACATCGCCCCTTTGCCGAAGACGACCAGTGGTTTCTTGGCTTCTTTAATCATCTCCAGAGCGGAATTCAACAACGACTTCGGCGGGATCGAGACTGGTCTTGAAAATGGGACTTTGGCAGACATACGAATTCTGGATTCTTCTACAGTAGTATTTACCAAGTTTCCGGGGATTTCGAGATAAACAGCCCCAGGTCTACCGTACAAGGCACATCTGACGGCCTTCTCAACGTGGCTTGGAATAGCCTCAACGGTCGTCGGACGAGAACAATGCTTACAATGAAGTCGAAGAGAATCCATCTGGGGGTACTCCTGGAAGGCCCCTCTGTTGTCCTGATCAAGGTCACTCGCTCCTCCGATCACAATCATAGGCCTAAAAATTCCAAAAATTCTTTATCTTAAACAATTCTAAAAATTCTATATTTTAAACAATTTCAAAAATTCTATATTTTAAATAATTCCAAAAATTCTATATCTTAAATAATTCTAAAAATTCTATATCTTAAATAATTCCAAAAATCCTATATTTTAAATAATTCTAAAAATCCTATATTTCAGTGTTTCGTGTTATCAAAGTTAAAGTTAAAAGTTAAAATTAGAATTTTTCATGTTAAGATACAACTTATGTCATATTTGAATTAGAAAAATTTAATTTTCAACCATCAGTTCAAATAGGTTTTTAAAACAGAGAATTCAAATTTTTTAAAACAAAAAAATTCGAATTTTAACTTTGAACTCTGATTTCCAACTTTCGTAATATGAAACACTGAACACATAATCTTAATCTTAATCTTAATCGACCCGTTCCTCACATGGGTTTCTAACCTTACTGTTGTATCTGTCACGCCGAGTGACCCACGTCTAGATGAGGAGGGGAAGTAGTATAGAAAAGGTTTATTAAATAAATGCCTTAGGCACAGTACAAAACATTATGCCGAACTCGACATAAACAACCAACTCAACTTCTCGCCAAGAGGAACTGTATATCCCCTTGTCGATGCTAAGGCAGTCCGTTTGGGACCAAGCGTTTCTTATTAATGCTATGACAATCCGTTCAAGACCAAGCACTCCTTATTAGTGCTAAGGCAATCCGTTTGGGACCAAGCGTTCCTTATTAATGCTATGACAATCCGTTCAGAACCAAGCGTTTCCTGTCGGTTCTATGGCAATCCGTTCGGGACCAAGCGTTCCCGATTGGTTGCGTTTCCCATTAAGGATGGGTGCCCGATCCAACAGTTACGATTAGTTTTGCCGGGTCCCAGGACATTTCCCAGTTATCTCGCTCTTTGGCTATAGTTAACCAATGTTTGACTAACTTGTCATTTGTTGAGTATACTGAATTCCTACTGAATACATAATTTTAAAGTAAATTTACCATCCATTAACCGTAGCGTTAGCCAGACCTCCAATGGTGTGCAGTACCCCGGGGCCACTGACACAGAGACAAACCGCCGGCTTCCCCGTCAGGTACCCCATGGCTTGGGCTGCATAAGCGGCCTAAATTTAAAAAACAATATTAATAAAAAATTTTTAAAAAATTATTTTTAAAATATTTCTATTTTTTTCAATTTTTAAAGAAATTTCTAAAAATTTAAATTTTAGATAATTTCGGAAGTTTTTATGAGATTCCAAAATATATGAAATTTTAATTTTAAAAATTAAATAAATTTTTAATCAAAAAAATGAATAAAATTTTAATTTAAAAAAATTTAACTTAATTTCAGTTTTAAAAAATTAAAAATTTTAATTTTAAAAAAATTTAATTTAATTTTAATTTTAAAAAATTAAATAAAAATTTAATAAAAAAAAATGAATAAAATTTTAATTTTAAAAAATTAAATTAAACTTTAATTTTAAAGAATTTAATATAATTTTAGTTTAAAAAAATAAATAAAAATTTAATTTAATTTCGGTTTTAAAAAATTAAATTAAAATTTAATTTAATTTTAATTTAAAAAAACAACTTACCGATTGCTCATTTCTGCATCCAATGTACTTGATCCCGTGTGCTTGTCCAGCCATACCGATCTCAATAACAGGGATTCCGACGACTCCGAAGATGTACTCGACTCCTTGATGCTTCAAAGCAGCGGCCAGAACGTTAGCTCCGTCGATTTCGCCCATTTTTTTCGATTGATTTTTCACAATTACTCTTGAATGATGTCGAGTAAATTGATTAACAACTTTTTTTCGTGAAAAAAATCTGAAATTATAAATCACATTATTGTAAAAACAAACATTTTTCCGAAACGGTCTCAAAAGTAATTTCTAAGAATTTTCAGAAACTACAGTAACCTATGATTTTTGTTTTCTGCAACTATTTCGTAATCAATACTTTACTATAAAAACAATAAACAACTTTTTTATGAAATACTCTCGAGAGGGATTTCTAGAATTTTTTGGAAACTACAGTAACCTATGATTTTTGTTTTTATGACGACTATTTCGTAGTCAATATTTTACTATAAAAACAATAAACAACTTTTTTATGAAATAATCTCAAAAGTAATTTCTAGAAGTTTTCAGGAACTACAGTAATTTATGATTTCTGTTTTTATAACAACTATTTCGTAATCAACACTATTGTAAAAATTAAAACAACTTTTTTAAAAAATGATCTCGAGGGAAATTTCTGGAAGTTTTCGGAAATCACAGTAATTTGTAATCTTTGTTTCGAGAGATGGTTATTTCGTAATTTTATAAAATTTCATAATCAATACTTTATTGTAAAAATTGAAACAACTTTTTATGAAATAGTTTTAAAAAGAAATTCTAGGAGTTTTTAGAAATCACAGTAACCTATAATTTTTTATTTTTATGGTGATTATTTCGTAATTAATACTTTAATATGAAAATTCAGACAAGTTTTTATGAAATCACCTGAAAAGGAACTTCTAGGAGCTTTCGGAAACCACTATAACCTGTAATTTTTGTTTCTACAACCATTCCGTCTTTAATTTCCCCAAACTATACTCTCTCTGAATAGACCTACAGCCTTCCCGACCGGCATTACATAAAGTATAGACCTCTCTTCACCCTTAATCTTTATATTTCAAAATATCCACTAAAATCCAAAAAAGTAAAACACGAAAATAACCCATCGGAGGCGGATGGTTTTGATTGGAAAATAAAAAACGACAAACACGGCCGAATTGTATTCTACTTTAGACTACAGATGGAACCAACTACGCCATCCGTAGTTGATAACCGAATTACGGGAGTTCAATCGATAAAGAAGAGATCAAAAACTTACTTTTCATCAAGGTTCCGAGAACAAGAAGGACCTTGAAGTCCGGACAAAAACAAAGATCTTTTTCCTTTGGCAATCAACCTTGCATAATCTAAATTTAATATTCTTCTTTTTGAGACGTTCATTTTATCATCAAGAAGTAAAACAAAATAGAAAATAAAAATTGATAAGAATTGAACGGAAAATGGAAGAAACCAAAAACCGCACGTTGCGGGCAACGTTGGCAGTTTGTCTTTATTTTTTTAATTTTTTTAATTTTTTAATTTTTTGACTTTTTTAATTTTATTTTTTTTCAGATTCTTAACCATGCCGATTCTGATCATCACTACTAATGCTACTAAAACTGCATTTTCCAAAGAATCTGCAGTTTTGGCCTTGAGCAAAGTCGTCGCAAATGTGACTTCGAAACCAGAATCCGTAAGTTTTTTTTATATATGAACTTTGGTTATTTTATCCTCTTGAAAGTTATTCATCCTCCCCATGGTCTTTCAGTACGTGAATGTAGTCATTAACACTGATGCTATCATGTCATTTGGGGGTTCGGCAGATTTGTGTGCTTTTGTCGAGCTCCAGTCCATCGGATTCCGTAACAGCAAGGGAGACACTGTGAAGACCATTACCGAAGCTGTTGTTGAGCACCTGAAGATCCCACAAGACAGGTAGAGTTATTTTATTGACGAAAATCTCCAGGGAATCTTATTCAACTTTCTCGTTTTTATTTTTTACTTACATTTTTCCCCGGAGATTGTTCATATATGAACTTTGTTAATGATAGGTTGTCTTTTAGGTTTTACGTGAAGCTAACAGACTTGAGCCCAAAAGAAGTCGGTTTCAACGGCAACACGTTCGCCTAGGGCTCGTTTATGCCTCTTCGTTCCTAATGCCCCTTTAGTCTGCTCCATTGGTCATTATTCTTGTTATTTGTCAAGCATTTCCCGCATCATGTCGTCAGATCAAGTGATACCAAAGGGTTATTGCTCCAAAGCTGTCTTGTATGCGGAATCCACCGTATTGGCGATCATACAGTTGACTGATATTGTTCTCAGTATATTGGCCATTTTTTTGTTTATTTTAAGCTTTTCAAAATTTCAAAAATCTCGAACAGTGATTCATTTTAATTTCAAAATTAACATTATCAATGCAGCTATTTTCGCATTAATCCATGCTGTGTCCTTGGTGGTGACTCAACTGAGAAGTCAGATCATGTATCGGACCTACAGGGACCCCTGTGATCTGCTAATCCCGACCTGGCTTATCTTAACTCTCAGAGTTCCGCAATTTGTCTACGTCTTCGGAATGCCCGTTGTCCACTTCTGTTCCTTCGTGGAGAGAACATTGGCCACTTTCTTCGTCAAGCGATACGAAGTTTTCGGAAATTGGCTAGGATGGATCTTTGCCTTGTTTACCGTAAGTTTCATGACCTATCTAATAACCCGTGGAAAATTCGGAATTTAACGGAAGTTTTTGAGACATTTCAGAATCTCATAAGATTCTGGAGTTTTCTAGTATCTTGAAAACTTCTAGAAATCTATAGGAACTGTTTAGGATTCTGAAAATTCCTAGAATCTAGTGGAAGATTCTAAGACATTTGAAAGTATCATGGGAGTTTTTGAAACTCTTAGAATTTTGTAGTTTTAAATCAAAAAGTCGAAAAGCTTCCACTAGGTTTTCTAAGTTTCCAGAATCCTATGGGAGATTCTGAATTCTTCGAAAACCTCGTAGAAGTTCTTGGAATTTATTCAGAATCCTACGGGAGATTCAGAACGTTTCAAAAACTCAAAAATTTTAAAAATCTTTTCAGAATCCTACGGGAGATTCTGAAGGTTTCAAAAATCATGAAAGAACTTTTCGGAACTAATATCTGAAACTTGGATTTCTACACTTTTAAAAATGCTCCAAAACCTCGTCGTGAGACGATTTCGTAATAATTCTCATTTCCAATTTTTCACAGTGCCATGATTGTTATACATCTGAGATAAAGTAGATCCCTAGGGAGTACGGTAATGCGTAGGTTGTATGACAGAAGACTATATTTAAACTGTTACTAAAATTACCGTAATAGATTACTAATTTGGGTATTTAAAATTTATTTTTTTATAGATTTTTGAAATTTATAAAGAATTTTAAAAATAATAAATTTGGTAATTTCCACGTCAAAGTTAATTGAAAAAAACAATTTACTGTAATTGTAAAAATTATGAATAAAAATGATAAAATTATTTCGAAGCGAATTTTTGGAATTTTCTAAAAATTAAAATTTCGAAAAATTTCTATTGGATTCTGAAAACTTGCGGAATTTTAAAGGATTCCAAAAGCTTTTGATTAGTTTCTGGAAATCTTCACCAAATTCGACGGAATTCTGGATCATTTTGAAAATTTCAGAATATTCTAGAATTTTCTACTAGATTACAGAAAATTCCGAAAATCTACATCAGATTGCGGAAGATTCTATCATATTTCATTAGATTATAGAAAATTCTTAAAATCTACATTAGATTATAGAACCTACTAAATTACAGAAAATTCTGAAAATCTTCATTAGATTGCAGAAGATTCTATCATCTACTAGGTTACAGAAAATTCTGAAAATCTTCATTAGATTGCAGAAGATTCTATCATCTTCTATTAAATTATATAACCTACTAAATTACAGAGAATTCTGAAAATCTACATTAGATTTTGAAAGATTCAAGAATCCTAATTTTTCATAAATAACTTTTTTCAGTGGACTACGGTATTTTTCATTCTTTATTTTCTCTTCCATAATGAGGACTTTTTGGCGCCAAGGATCTACTGTGGAGTGACTTCTGAGCACTCGGCTTCAAGTCTTCTGAAGATACACTACATTGTTTTATTCTTCGATCTGGGGACTACTGTAGGAGACATAGTGTTGTATATAATCAACAAAAAACAAAGAAACGTGAGGGTGGTGGATTATTCGTTGTCCAAAAGTTACCAATTGAACGAAAATACTGTAGCTTTGAAATGGTTGTTGCCGTTATCCTTCTGTCATTCAATTTGTTTTTCGCTTTATTCCATGTTGAGTCTGATTGCCAGGCAGTTCGGAGATGGACTTGATCTTGTGGGATACATGGAGACGCTGGAGGGGTCCTATGTGGTGAGTATTTTTAGTAACATAATCATACTGTCATTATGGAAATTCAAAAAAATATCCCTACGAAATAATCCCAAAAGTAATTTCTAGAAGTTTTCAGAAACTACAGTAATTTATGATTTCTGTTTTTATAACGACTATTTCGTAATCAACACTATTGTAAAAATTGAAACAACTTTTTTAAAAAATGATCTCGAGGGAAATTTCTAGAAGTTTTCGGAAATCACAGTAATTTGTAATCTTTGTTTCGAGAAATGGTTATTTCGTACTTTTATGAAATTTCATAATCAATACTTTATTGTAAAAATTGAAACAACTTTTTATGAAATGGTTTTAAGGGGAAATTCTAGGAGTTTTTAGAAACCACAGTAACCTATAATTTTCTGATTTGTATGGTGATTATTTCGTAATTAATACTTTAATATGAAAATTCAGACAAGTTTTTATGAAATCACCTGAAAAGGAACTTCTAGGAGCTTTCGGAAACCACTATAACCTGTAATTTTTGTTTCTACAACCATTCCGTCTTTAATTTCCCCAAACTATACTCTCTCTGAATAGACCTACAGCCTTCCCGACCGGCATTACATAAAGTATAGACCTCTCTTCACTTTTAATCTTTATATTTCAAAATATCCACTAAAATCCAAAAAAATATAACTATCACTGCAGTACTCAAATTTCAAATTTTATTCCTATTTCGCACAGAAAAGCAACAAAGTTATCTACAATCTTTAAAGTGACTAGATTTTATAAATGACTACTTTCTTTGCTCCATCTATTGATCACTGTAGTACTCATGATTGTTATTTTTGTTTGAAATTTCAGTTAATGCCGATCCACATTGATGCGATGTTGGCGATGATGATTTATCTCATGAAGAAGAAACCGAAGCCCTTGGATCTCAGAAGACCCTCAGGCACTGCCGCTCATGAGTACTTCAAGCACCTCAAGCAGCAATGGGGCATTACAGTAATATCCCCAAAGACTCCTCAAAAAGAAGCAACTCGACGACACTACTTACGAAATGTTCAAAATTTGTACAAAAAAAGTTAAATTTTAATTTTTTAAATTAACTGTACATTTTTACTGATATACTGTATCTGAGGTACAGTAATTTTAAACTTCAATTTTATTCCATGAAATTTTTAAAAATCAAAAATAAAATTATAATTTTTTGAATTTTCAAATTCCCGCGTAAAGAGAACAAAAGTGAAAAAATGGCAAATTTGGTCGTTTTTTGTTCGCTCTTATTTTTCCGATTTTATTATTTTCCAAAATTCGTGTTAAAAAAGTTTTTAATTTTATTTATAATTTCGAAATTTCTCGAATTTTTGAATTCCCGCGTAAAGAGAACAAAAGTGAAAAAATGGCAAATTTGGTCGTTTTTGGTTCGCTTTTTCTTATTTTTTCCGCAATCCCAAAATCCCCGCTTTAGAAATTCGTGGTGAGACAGATTCGTAGTAACGGTCTTTTATAATCTTCATAGTATTTAATTTTGGAATCAGCATCTGAAATCCCAGATTCTGGAAGTTTCTAAAAAGTTCTAGGAATTCGTTTCGAGACAATTTCGTAAAAATTCAATTTTTAACTTTTTCAAATCGCTGAATTTTCGAACTTTAATTGTTTTGAATTAAATTAAAACTAAATTTAAAATTAATTCAAAATTGATGAAAATAAATTTTAAAATTTCATATATGGAATTTCGAAATCGGCAATTTTGATGACCGTTAAAATTGTTAATTTTCCGAGATTTCCGAATTTTAAAATTGAATTAATTCGAAATTAAACATTTTAATTAAAAATAATTTTTAATTTTTATATGAAATTTCGAAATCGACAAGTTCGATCGTGTCGGACTGGAGAGCTGATGATAGCCAAACTTTCCTGGTTTCGCGCTCATTTCTGTACCAGCTTTCCTTTTTTCTTGTGTTCTCTGTCCAGGAATACCCAATAGAGCGACAAACCGGGCGCGAAAACATCGTTCCGAATTTTGGCGCGAAATATTTCACCGCGTTTGATTCTTTCATTTTTCCAGTTTCCTCCTTCGGTTCTCGTGGATTTCGTTTTTGTTTTCTTTATCGTCTTCCTTTCTAATCTTAGTACCTAGAGTCTCACTTAATACATCAAAAACTAACATGTTCGAAGCACAACTCCCCCAAGCTTCCCTTTTGAAGAAGATAATCGATGCCATCAAGGATCTCGTCAACGACGCCCCGTTTGACTGCAGTGAGAACGCCATTTGTTTGCAGGTTGGTTATCTTGAAGAAATTTTATATCAACTGACTTTCATAACGCTGTAGGCTATGGATTCGTCTCACGTCGCTCTAGTTTCTCTCAAGCTCGGAATTGATCTTTTTGAAGCTTACCGTTGTGACAGGACAATCAACCTCGGACTTAACTTGACGAACGTCGCCAAGGCTCTGAAATGTGCCAACAATGATGACACGTGCATTTTGCGTTTCACGGATCACGATCAGGACAATGTTACCTTCGCTTTCCATGACGCCAACAAGAGCAAGAACCAAGTGGGTTTCATATATCGATTTCCTTCTACTCGGCTCACAAAACCGTTCTGACTAATGGTTTACCCTTCAGGAAATCACTATCAAGCTCATGGATCTTGACAACGAACATCTCGGTATTCCCGACCAGAAGTACGCTGCTACCATCGATATGCCTTCCAGCGAATTTGCCAAGGCTTGTCGTGACTTGAGTCAGTTCTCTGATTCTGTTTCCATTGCAGCTACGAAATCAGGAGTTGTTTTCTCCGGAAAAGGCGAAACTGGATCTAACGTGATCACTTACAATGGCGAGAAGTCTGCTGAGAACGACGAAGCCGGGGTTACCTTTGAAGTCAGTGAAGCTGTCAACTCGACCTTCTCCATCAAGTACATGCTTCAATTCGCCAAGGCTGCTGGACTTAGTGAGCGTGTACGTCTGAGTTTGAGCGAGAACGTCCCGATCGTCGTTGAATACAAGATTGAAGAAGCTGGATATGTCCGTTACTATTTGGCTCCTAAGATTGAAGACGAAGCTGAGATGGAAGGTTAACCTCGATAATGGGTGATTTGTCTGTTGTTTTCTTCACTTGGTCATTTTCATTTTTCGGTCTCTGTTTTAATGAAGCTTTGTAGAAATTTCTGGGATTTGAATCGGGAAGTTATTCTTCGTGATCCAAGGCTGAGTGAAATTAGTTTGTGGGGTTTAGAAGACAAGGAAATAGGTCTCTGGGAAGTTAAGCTAGGGACTGGATGAGAGTGACGGTACTCAGAATTGATAATGATTTTTGAAGTTTTAGAAACTACAGAATTATTGAAGATTCTTATTTGGGCAGATAGAAGACCGGGATTTGGTAAACTGGGACTAATTCCCAAGTTGTGTATTTAGGAATTCAGAAGTGATTCATGGCAACGTCAGCATTGACTACGTATTCTAGAATATCGAATTTCGCATGAAAAAAAATTAATTTTTGATTGAAGAATCTGGAATTCTATATTTTTAAACCAAAATCGACGATTATGAAGATGGATAACGAAAATTAGGATTTAAGTAGTTTTCTGCAGTTCATATAACGTCATTACTGGCTACGTATTTTTGAAAAAAAATGATCGAATTTTATATGAAAACAAATTACAACTGGTTGGGATATGTGATTGGAGAGAAATTATGCTAAAATTCTATATTTTTAAACCAAAATCGACGATTCGATTAAGGCTGACAAAGGAAACTAAACCTAGGTTATCTTCTGTAACGATTCATTTCTCTTCAACTAATTTTCAGGAAGATCCCAAACGTCGTTGACGAAGACACCGAGTTCCTTCTGAGTGGACTTCAAAAAGAAAAAAACCTTCGCAACAGTAAGCGTCATTGATTTCCATGTGAAACTGGATGTTAAATTTTCGTTTCAGGAGAGGTTTAAGTTATTCAATATTTTCAGAATACTTCGATGTCTGGAAATTAGAAAAATATAATTATTTTAAATTTGAAAAAAGATCGGGCTCAGCCGGTGATCGAAACCGGGGCCTCTCGCACCCAAAGCGAGAATCATACCACTAGACCACTGAGCCGCGGTATTCCTGAAAAGGATATGGAATCATCTGCGCAAATCCACCCTTAGGCAATCCACTTGACCGGTCATTAATTCTCCGAAAAATTTGATTTTTCCCACTTTGTTTCGCAAAAGGAAACATTTTGCATTAGGAAAAAGACGAATTTCTGTTTTTTATTAAAAAAATAAATTTATAAAATTGAAAAATTTTTAAAAATTAATATTGAAATTAAAAAATCGAAATTGGGACTTCCTAAAACAAATATCTTTGGTATGAGATTACTGAACTTCTACAAAATACAGAAACAGTGTCAGCTGGTACAATTTACCCTCAGGCAATGTACTCAATATGTTCTCTATCGACGTTGATAAGCAGAATTAAAAATTAAAGTTGGAACTTTTCGTGCTGAGACAACACTGGAAAATTTCCTCTTTCAAAAATCTGTCTTAATTGATACTGAGAATTTGATTTTCGTGTTTCATTTTACCAAAGTTGACAGTCAAAATCCAAAGTCGAATTTTAGACTTTTCATTTTGAGACAACATTTATGAATTTTCTATTTCAAAAACCTGTCGTACCTAAATTGATACTGAGAACTTGATATTCGTGTTTCATTTTACCAAAGTAGACAATCACAATCTAAAATCGGATTTTAGACTTTTCATTTTGAGACAATGTTAAAATTTTTTACTTTAAAAAACTGTTTTAATTAAATTTATAGGATTTACTTGAATTTTTCGAGCCAAAGTATGACTTCGAAATCTCATCCTAACACGAAAAGTCCAAATCTCAATCTCTGTCAATTGTAATAAAAATAACACCAGATCCCGACTAGTATTAAAAATCCAGACATGAAATTCTAATTGTCAATTTAAGTAAGACAATTTTTTGAAATAAAAAAATTTAACATTGTCTCAACGTGGAAAATCTAAAGTTCGATTTCCAGCTCTGACTGTCAACTTTGATAAAACCAAATATTGTTATCTTTGATTTTTTCAAAACTACCATCACGTTGTCCTGATCAGACTTCAAATCAGGACAATAACTTTTATTATAATTTTAATTGTTGGAACAGAAAACTAGATTAGAAAGAGGATTTGAAGCGATAGCCTGAATATCAGGGACTGTGAGATACTGTAGAACCTAAGTGAGATTCTCCACAGCTGTCGAATGATTACTGATAATTGAGAATAATCGAGTTTGTTTGATTATAGTCAGTTACAAGTAATTGTGCAGTATCTGAAGCGATAGCCTGAATACTAAAGAATATGGAGTACTGTAGAACCTAAGTGAGATTCTCCATAGGTTTTCTGAAATCACACCTAACTGAACGGAATCAACACGTAAGAACTCCTGATTACGGTTTTCACATTATCTGATTCTAACTGAGTACAATTGATGACAGGATTGTATTCCAACAGAAGATTGATCGTAATTGAATGTAATCAATGTACTAATACTTTTTTAACAGGGAACAAACATGGTCCAAACACTTTGATTACATTCAGTTACTATCAATCTTCTGTTGGATTCCAATCCTGTCATCGATTGTGAACAGTTAAAATCAAATAATGTAAAAACCGTAATCAGGGGGTTCTTACGTGTTGATTCCGTTCAGTTAGGTGGAATTTCAGAAAACCTGTGTCCGCAGGTACTGTAATCACTTACGACAGAGTACAATCGAGCACATTCGATTACGCTCTTTTCTAAGTGACTACAAATTGCCTGTGATTGTTCTAGAAAAGAATATTAGAGTACTTCTGTTTTCTGTCTTTAATTATTTTGAAAATATCCAAAATAATATTCTAATTTCTTTATTTTTAATTAAAATAATCGAATAATACCGTAAATGTTTAAAATTTTATTTTTTATTCATTATTTTTCATCTTTTGCGAGTAGAGTTCTTCTCTCATGAACTAACGGTCGGAAATGAAACGACAAATCTGGCCGATTAATGAATTTAAAAATTTATTTTTATTTTTAAAAATTTTTTCACATCAAAAAATTAAAATTTATATTTTAATTTCACTTTTTTTTTTCGCAAAAATTTTGAAAATTAATATAAAAAAGAATTTTAATTTCTAATTTTATAGAAAAAGTTATTTTTTTAAAAATATAATTATTTTAATATTAGAAAAAAGATCGGGCTCAGCCGGTGATCGAAACCGGGGCCTCTCGCACCCAAAGCGAGAATCATACCACTAGACCACTGAGCCTCGCTGTGGCGAGTGGCAGAAGGATTTAAAAACGGACAGACAAACCCACTGTTCTCTAGCTATTTCTTCATTCCTTTGCCCGCTGACCGATTTCTCGCTTTTTAGAAAAATCATTTGTCCTTCCTTCCGAAGAGAACAAATCTGGATTCATTTTGACGTGGATAAAATCACCAAAAAAAGAACACAAACATGTCAAATAAACGATGTCCCAAGTTCAAAGTTTTTCGACCAGGGACTCCCGAGTACACTTAGCGTGCCCCCAGGGAAGTAATAAAAATTTACTTTTTTAAAGTTTTAATAATTTTGACAGTTTTTGATAATAATTTTAATATAAAGTCAATTAACTTTAATTTTTTATATTTTTAGTTTTTGTTAATTTATTCAATATTTTCGTTTTAGGATTTTTTCGAATATTTTTCTTAAATTTATTAAAAAAAACAAGTTTTATTGTTATTAGAATTTTTTATATAAAGTCAATTAACTTTAATTTTTTATATTTTTAGTTTTTGTTAATTTAATTAATATTTTCGTTTTAGGATTTTTTCGAATATTTTTCTATTGAATTTTTTCTTAAATTTATTAAAAAAAACAAGTTTTATTGTTATTAGAATTCTTTATATAAAGTCAATTAACGTTAATTTTTTATATTTTTGGTTTTTGTTAATTTAATCAATATTTTCGTTTTAGGATTTTTTTCGAATGTTTTTCTATTAAATTTTTCTTAAATTTATTAAAAAAAACAAGTTTTATTGTTATTAGAATTTTTCATACGAAATCAATTAACTTTAATTTTTTATATTTTTGATTGTCCCTAACTTGTCTCATATTTTCGTTTTAGGATTTTTTCGAATGTTTTTCTATTAAATTCCTTATTAGTGGTGGTGATTTGGAGGTTGTGGACCCCGAGATAGAAAGCAAAAGTATCTCCATAGATCTTCTGAAGCTCATTAAATAAGAGAGGACTGGAAGATAAACCTTTCTAAAAACAAAATTTAAAAATTAATTTCAATTAAAACCTTTACCTTGTAATAAAACTTTGCAATTTCTAGTAAATTCCCGAAAAATATATCTGGCTTAGGTCCATCTAATCCTATTTTCCTACCCAGTTGGATCTGTCTGTACCGGTGAAACAAACTTTATAATCAAAGCTGTCAAATTTCCAAAATCTTCCATTTCCGAGCTCGAATCAGTTTGATTCAAATTCGATTTAGTTTGATTTCTGAACTCGAACTTCTCAATTTTTAAATTCAAATTGGTTCGATTTTTAAATTCAAATTAGTTCGATTTCTGAACTTAAACTTTTCAATTTTTAAACTCGAATTGGTTCGATTTTTAAACTCGAACTTCTCAATTTTTAAATTCAAATTAGTTCGATTTCTGAACTTAAACTTTTTAATTTTCGACTTTAAATTAATTCGATTTCTGAACTCGAACTTTTCGATTTTTAAACTTAAATTAATTTGAAATCGACAGTTGTGATTATAATTGCAATAAACAAAGTTAAAATAATAAATATGATAAAATCCATTTTTGACAAATGAAAAATTTTAATCAAAATGAAACGAATGATTTATTTAAATTATATTTCGGCATGATAAAATATAAAATTACTTATTTTATTTATTTTTGCATAGGTAACTCTAAATAATATTCAAATTAAAAATAAAATTTGTAGCCATAATGTAGTAAAAAACGAGAATACTATAAAATTCTAAAAATTATTTCGACACAAATTTTCGCAATTTTCCAGTTGAGATCGAAAACTAAAAAAATTGTATATTTTTATAATTCTGTAAATTCTCTGCTATACATTAAAAAATTAAAAATATCAAAATTTTTAAGATACGATTTTAAAATAAATTTTTTCACAATTTTCCAGTTGAGACCTAAAAGTACGAAGTTTTAAATTTCTGAAAAGTTGTTATCATATAACCAAAAGTTAACAATATTCATATCAAAATCTCAAAAATTTTCTTGACTCGAATTTTCCAGTTAAGACCTAAAACTAAAATTTTTAATTTCTGGAAAGTTATTATCATATAACCAAAAAGTTAACAATACTCATATCAAAATCTCAAAAATTGTCTTGATACGAATTTTCGCGATTTTCCAGTTGAGACCTAAAAATACGAAGTTTTAAATTTCTGAAAAGTTATTATCATATAACCAAAAGTTAACAATATTCATATCAAAATCTCAAAAATTTTCTTGACTCGAATTTTCCAGTTAAGACCTAAAACTAAAATTTTTAATTTCTGGAAAGTTATTATCATATAACCAAAAAGTTAACAATACTCATATCAAAATCCTAAAAATTTTCTTGACACGAATTTTCGCGATTTTCCAGTTGAGACCTAAAAATACGAAGTTTTAAATTTCTGAAAAGTTATTATCATATAACCAAAAGTTAACAATATTCATATCAAAATCCTAAAAATTTTCTTGACACGAATATTAACAACTTTCCAGTTAAGACCTAAAACTATGAGGTTTTTATTTACTAGATTTTGTAAAATTTCAAAGGTAATTACTGTATTCTGAAACATTCGAAAACTTCATACTATGTTTTCTAAAGTTATTCAAAGATCGTGAACTAGCAATTGTTCCCAAAGGAAACTTCTATAATTACTTCATCAATGATCAAATTTCTGTACTTTAAAAATCCCCCGTTTTGCTTACCTGGTGACATTTCCGAACCACCACTGTCGCAGAAAACGAGAAAATTCCCAGCACGAAAATTCCTGAGATACAGGAACCCAGCCTGCGGCAAGAAGACAAGCCATTCAGAATGAGCGGTGCTGGTTATGATCGTCACCACCGCTTTCGGGATTATGAGCTTTACATTTTAGAATAAAAATATAAAATCCAATGGACAAGTTCCACGGACTGTGTTTACGAAATTTAGCAAGAAGAACGACGAGGTTGAATTTTCAGAAGTTGTTAGAAATTATATTCGTATCGTTGATTATCTGAATGAAGCGAAGAATTAGCAGTCGTGAAAGGACTCGTCAATTAAGAAAACAAGTCATATTCCTTTACAACCACAAAGTTGAATAAAAATATCCGACTCTGATCCAGGAATTTGTATTCTCAAGCAATAACACGATTAGAGGCCCTGTTGATTACGAGAGAATACCCCATCCTGGATCTAGGTCAATGTTACTGTTGTGGACGCATAGTCCCCATGACCGGGGATATTCAGAAAACCGAAGTTTTAACCGTCCCTTCTCTCCACTGAGGAGTACAAAAAGGAACACTTCGGTGTATCGGAGTCCTCCCTGAGTGTAGCTCTGATACTTAGTAATATTGTTCCTATTTTGTATTCTGTTTCATTCTAAAGATATAAGAGTTACTAAACTTTATGTGATGAGCAACATACCAAGATTCCTGAGCCTTTCGTGACGAAATGTTACACATGAGTTACTGTTGTGGACGTATAGTCCCCATGACCGGGGATATTCAGAATACCGAAGTTTTAACAGTTCCTTCTCTCCACGGAGGAGTACAAAAAGGAACACTTCGGTGTATCAGAGTCCTCCCTGAGTGTAGCTCTGATACTTAGTAATATTGTTCCTATTCTTACATTTGTGTCTTATTGTTAAGTAAAGACAACAGTTACAAAAATATCGAACAAAGTAAAAATGTAATAATCAATATTTTGTTTCGTTTTTTGTCCTGAAAAAAGAAACAAAGTTATAGTCACGCTATCGCGCAAAATAAGCCATAAAGCCGAAGCAGACATGAATAGTTCGGACAGATACCCGTTGTCGTTTCTGAATGCGATATTACACGAGTTTTGAAGATTAATGACTTTAATAAAGGCATTCTCGTTCAAGTTGGATGAGTTTGTGAAGGATGTTTGTACTTTTGGGTCTTGAAACGAGTGGTATTTATAAATTAATAAAATTAAAAAGTCGCCAAATACCAAGGATCACACTGGAGAATAGGTTTCGAAAAAATTAAATTTTACAAAGAATATTACAGTTTGTAATGTAAAAGTGAAAAGTGGTCTCTGGATTGAAAATTAACTTTTTCATCTGTCCTAAAGAGAAAAAATTAAATCCTACAAAGAATATTACAGTTTGTAATGTAAAAGTGAAAAGTGGTCCCTGGATTGAAAATTAAAATTTTTTTGTCCTAAAGAAAAATTTTTTTAAAACAAATTGGGTCTTGAGAAGAATTCCAAACTTTATAATGTAAAAGTGAAAAGTGGTCTCTGGATTGAAAATTAACTTTTTCATCTGTCCTAAAGAGAAAATGATTTTTTTTTGAAAGAAATTAAATTTTGCAAAGAATATTACAGTTCATAATGTAAAAGTGAAAAATGGTCTCTGGATTGAAAATTAAAATTTTTAAAAATTCTTTTGTTCCACTGGAAATAATCATTTTTTAAAACAAATTGGGTCTTGAGAAGAATTTCAGACTTTATAATGTAAAAGTGAAAAGTGGTCTCTAGCGTGAAAACCGAGTTTTTAAATTTTCTTTTTTACCCATTCTGCGGAGGAAACTGAATTTTAAAAATATAAGTTCAGAATGTAAAGGTGAAAAGTGGTCCCCAAGGCATAAATTGAAGTTTTATGTTCTCTTTCCTTATTTTTGAAGAAAAATTGATTTAAAAAATTAATCTTACAAAAAATATCGAAATTTAAAACATAAAGATGAAAAGTGATCTCCAGAGTGGAAATTGAATATTTTTTACTTAATTTTACAAATTGATTTTTATAAAAATAAAACGTTGGAATTTGTAATGTAAAAGTGAAAAGTGTTCCCGAATAAGAAAATTGAATTTTTTAAAATAAAATTCTGTAAAAAGTATAAGTTTGTAATATAAGAGTGAAAAGTGTTCCCCAGTAAGAAAATTAATTTTTTTTAAAATAAAATTCTGTAAACAGTATAAGTTTGTAATGTAAAAGTGAAAAGTGTTCCCGAATAAGAAAATTGATTTTTTTAAAATAAAATTCTGTAAAAAGTATAAGTTTGTAATGTAAAAGTGAAAAGTGTTCCCCAGTAAGAAAATTAATTTTTTTTAAAATAAAATTCTGTAAAAAGTATAAGTTTGTAATGTAAGAGTGAAAAGTGTTCCCCAGTAAGAAAATTGATTTTTTTGAATTTCTTGTTTCATCTTAAAAAACTGTTTTTTAAAGAAATTGGTAAAATTTCTGATTTTCACAGCGAAAGTAACAAAAACGGCATTTCTTAGTCTTGAAAAGAATTTTCTTCAAAAAGGAACCAAAAACCGTCGTTATAGATCCCTCGAGGGTTAGGCCGGATTTTAGAAATTCTATCATCATAGAACCAGAAAAAATCACAAAAAGGTCAAAAACTGTCCACACTAAAGTCAGTACAATGATAAAAAAAAGGCCTTAAAAAAGCCGTTCTTCCATTATTCATGGAGAGTTGTCGATGGACAGAAAACACGGTTTTGAGTCAACTAAAAAGTCGTTTTTGTTTCAGACTGGCCGAAATGAGCAGTCGTCAATGTCCTCAAAGCAACAAGGAGGAGACAAAACCCTTCATCTTCCTCGGGGCCATTTCATCCACTAAAACAAAATAAAATTAGCGCATTTTAAAGTTTTTTGGGTTTCGAACGTGAAAAGTTTAATTCAATGAGATTCGAGTTTGAGTGGGTTCGTGTCGAGAAGAAGATGGATCGAGTAAAACTTTCGTGGTGGGACTTTCAAAGATGATTTTGTCGATTACTGTACTAAATCGAAATCCGTGCTGAGAAAGTAACAAAAAAAAATAAAACTTTCGTGGTGGGATTTTTACAAATTTATTTTAATTACTGTAATACGGTAAGGTTCATGTCTAGAACTGAACAGCTAACAATTTTCGTGGTGGGATTTTTTATAAATCGATCTTGTAACTTACTGTAATAAGTAAAATTTATATTGGGAAAAATATAAAAATTTTCGTGTTAGGATCCCAGAAAATAAATTTATAAATTACTGTAATAATGTGAAATTTATATTCGAAAAAATCTTCATTATGAAACTATTTATAAAATGATTTTATATATTACTGTAAAAAATTTATTTTTGTATTAGAAAAGAAATAAAATTTTCGTGTTAGGATCCCCGGAAAATAAATTTATAAATTACTGTAATAATGTGAAATTTATATTCGAAAAATCTTCATTATGAAACTATTTATAAAATGATTTTATATATTACTGTAAAAAATTCACTTTTGTATTAGAAAAGAAATAAAATTTTCGTGTTAGGATCCCCAGAAAATAAATTTATAAATTACTGTAATAATGTGAAATTTATATTCGAAAAAATCTTCATTATGAAACTATTCATAAAATGATTTTATATATTACTGTAAAAAATTTACTTTTGTATTAGAAAAGAAATAAAATTTTCGTATTAGGATCCCCAGAAAATAAATTTATAAATTACTGTAATAATGTGAAACTTGTATGAAGTTTAAATTATAAATTTTGCATTTTTTAATTTTCGACATGAACATCTTTAAAAAATTCATTCATAATTTAAAAATAAGAATTACCTAAAATTACGGTAAATTAGTTTTTTTCGAACAGACAAAAAATTTCGATTTTTCTTTAATCTAATGATAATTTTTCTTGATTAATCCCCAGAGGAATTTCCGAAATTTAGTACTATTTTCTAAATTATAAATTTCCACAAAAAATAAAAAAAATAAAAAAAAAGTAAAAAATTTAAAAAATAAAATTTTTTAGTCAATAAAACTAACTCCAGAATTTGACCAATTTTATTTTTGAAAATAAAACACGCAAATTTTTCTTCAGGATAATTAACGCCCGAAGGCAACAGAAGGTCAATTGTTTTCCCTCCGGGACAACCCAGTCTTAATTTTGGTTAAATTTAAGAATCATTTGAGACAAAGACGGAATCGGAAGATTCTCAGTTTTCTGGAAATAAACGTGAAAATCGGAATTGTGTGTCGAGAGTCCCTTAATTAAAAAAGAAAATGCAAAAGATACACTCATCAGATGGAGAAGCGGAAATGGGGTAGAGGAAGAGTTGATGTAGATTTTGGAGGGAGTTATCGATTCTAAAAGTAGTCGGGTAATCTTTTGAGAAAGTCCTCAGGGAATTAATTAAGAAAGTCAAAATAATAATTGTTGTTGCTTTTGTTTTCAAGATTACTAAAATCACCTTTTTGCTCAAATTTCAGTTCAGATAAGTCGAAAGATAATAACTAGAAATAATTTTTAACTTTCAAAGTTTATCTTTATCAAATTATATAATTAAATTCATTATTTTTACAATACTTTAAGTAATTTAAAATAATAACTAAAAACTATTATTAATTTTTAAAGTTTATCTTTATCAAATTATATAATTAAACGCATTATTTTTACAATACTTTAAGTCACCCAGAATAGTGACTATAATGAGTAATTTTTCCTCTTTTTTAGACACTATCCAATTGAAAACTGAACTTTTTCGAAAATGAAAAAATAAATACTTGCTAAAAGAGTCACTATTTAAGTGCCTTATTAATGCAGTTATTTCTCACAACTCTTCAGTTTATTTTGGACAGTGAGTTACATGGAAGATTTATCTTCTCCTCTAGATATTATCCCTATAAATACTGGATAGATAATAGCTGGATAAATTCTATAACTCTCCTCAAATCACTATTTAAATAGATACAAAAATCTCCAAATAGTGACTGAAAGTGACAAAACAGTCACTATCCAAAATTTTATTGAAGTTATTATTTTCGACAGCTCTAGAAATCGCCTAGGATAGTGACTGGAAATGATGATTTGCCTTTTCTTCTGAACACTATTCTTGCCATTGAAGAGACAGTATTCGGAAGAGTTGCTTAAATCAGTATTAGAGTATATACAAAGCTGCTTGGATAGTGACTGAAAGTGATAAAATAGTCACTATCCAAAATTTTATTGAAGTTATTATTTTCGACAGCTCTAGAAATCACCTAGGATAGTGACTGAAAGTGACGATCACTCGTCACAATCAATCACTATTCAAGCTCTCTCACGGCATCAACAATTACCCAAAGTTAATGTTTTCGCTACAGTAATCTGACTTACCGTAATCATCGTTCATCGTTTTCAACTTTCAATGAAGAAATACTTCTTTTATTTCTTCCAGAGCGTCCTCTACCAAAGATGATCCAACTAAAAATTGTCATCTAGAAAGCAATATTGCCGAAATTCCTCCAAGAAGCAGTCGTTTCCATATTTGCATTCGCTAATCTTGTTAGCTCAACCGGCTTGTCCCTTGCCATTTCGCGTGCGCAGACTCAATGAGTAATTTCGTAATTATCCAGCGACCTCGTCTTCCTGGATCCAATGAAGACATCTGAAAAAAGACCAATTTTCTGCATTTTATATTCAAATTATGGAATTTCGAAAAATTGCAGATGGGACCTGAAGTGTACTGTTATCTCTGTTCTTCAAAATTATGAACATATTTTCGAAAATTTTTATTTTAAAATTAAAAAAATAAATTTATTTACAAAAAGTAAAATTTTCTGAATTTTGTATTTTAAAATTAAAAAAACTAAATTTATTTACAAAAAGTAAAATTTTTTGAATTTTTTATTTAAAAAAAATCTATTTATTTATAAAAAGTAAAATTTTTTGAATTTTTCATTTAAAAAAAATAAATTTATTTATAAAAAGTGAAATTTTCGATTTAAAAATTAAGATTTCTGAAAACTTGTAAAAATTGTTTTTTAAATTTTTGTCTGTAAAAATTCAAAATAGTTCTAATTTATTTAAAAATAAAAAATTATTCAGTAATTTCTGAATAAAAATATTTTTAATTTCAAATGATTTAAAATCGATGTTTTTTAAATTATTTGAAATTCTTAAAAAATATTTATTTTTCTAATTACTTTAATTTTAATAAAAATTATTTTTCAGATTTTTTATAAAAAAATAACTTTGATTTTTTAAATTTTTGTTTAAATTAATATTATTAAGTTTATTAAATAATGAAACAAATTATTGAATTTTTTATTAACGAATTCGAAGCAAATCAAATTTTGTTTTTTAATTAAATTTAGAATATTTGAGAAATTAACAAAAATAATACTTTCTAAATATTGTCTAAAATACCGTATTTTTTCTAAAACAAGTTCCGGGGTTTATTTTTTTCAATCATTTCCCAGAAGGGATCTATTTTAGAGGAAATACGGTAATTCAGTAAAAATCTAATTTTTTTTGAAATCTGTAGATCAGTGAAATTGAATACGAACTGCTGAAAAATTAAATCATTAATAATGGGTTTTGGAAAAATCAAAACATTAGCTAAATTTCTCTCCGAGAAACGTTTATTTCATATAAAAAAGCAAAATTATCAATTTGTACATTTGCTCAATTATTTTCATCTAAATACTGACGGAAAAGCTCCATAGTGTCACCATCGAGATTTAGACTTTGAAGTGGTCTTAGAATGGCTTTGATTTCCTCTTTAGTCTTATTTTTTTCTTTCAGATCGAGGAGAGCAATGAAAATTTCTGGTTTTGTGTGTACTCCATTCCTGATTCTATTTTTCTGAAGTTGTGCACATATTAAAGATAACATATCATCTTTTTCTTCTCTGTTTTCTTCTTGATGACTTAGATGATGACAAATAAGTAGCTTATCTTTGTACTTTTTCGATCCACAAGAACAGAAAAGTGTTCTTTTTTCTTTATGAAAAACGAAATCCCCGCATTTGGTGCAGATCCAGATCCTGAGATCCGGAGTACATTCTTCTGGACATTCAGATTCAAATATAGTTGTATCATTTGGGATATCTGTTTTTACTGCTCCTTCCATGTCGACGAATCCGAATAGAGTTTTTTTGTTTCCTTCTTCTCCGATATATGGTTCAACTGCATGATTGTCATTCATCACAATACAATTTTCATATTTCGTTGTTCTACGGAATTTTTCAATGATGTGCTCAAATCCAGGAGGAGTTCCGATAAATTGACCCATGCAATTCATCCATTCTTCATTGATTTCTATTGGGAACCACTTATTTAATTGATGGAAGCATAGTTTTAATTTATCAAAATCTTCTACGAAATAATCCTCCTCCTCCATTTCATATCCTTGTTTTACTGTGTGTTCAATGTAATCAGTAGAACAATAAAATAAGGTTTTCAATATTGGATATAGTTCCAAGAATTTGCCTTCTTCCTTTGATATAAAATCTTTGTAATCTTTTGTGGCTTTAGCGAGTTTGGCACAGATTTTTATAAATGATTTTTCTTTTGATTTCAAGTCCGGAAGAATATTCGGATATCCCACGTTTTCCATCTTGATTTCAATCTTCCTATAGACACAGTATAAAAATGAAAGGTATTCCACAAGGCTATATGTATTGTTTTTAATTGTTCTTCCACAATTCTCACTCACTGATACATAGCCAAACTTCAGAGGAATATCCAATCTAGGCTGACTTCCTTCTTCGAATTCTTTCATAAAGTTCATAAGCTCATGTATGGTCATTTCTTTAACTTCATTATAGTTGACCAAAACTTTACATTTGACCAACTTCTGAGTTTTACTAAAAGTTCTATTATTAAATAAGATTGCTACCTATAATTATTTATCGTTAAACATTTTCATGATGAATCAAACCTCGTTTTCTTTTTTAGGGAATTCTTCTCGTGGAAATAGTATCCACAACTCGATTCCGTATATAATGTCTTGAACAAAATGAGTACAGTTGGGAGGATAATTTCGAAGTCTTTCACACTTGTCTTTTCGTCTTTCGACGTGATAATCAAGCATCCAATATTCCTGATCGTCACAAACGAGTTGAAAATCGAGAACCTTTACGTAATTCTTTTCCAAAATAATACTTGGAAACTTCAAAAATGTCCAATAAAAATATCCAGTCACATTGTATAAATCCGTAAAATATGGAAGAATATCGATTGACACACAATAAGTGTTGTAAATGCTGATATTTTTTATCGTTTCCGATTCAACATTAGATAAATCCCCCTTCACAGGTATCAGTTGATCTGAAGACTTATTGTATCCCCATCCAAGTTCACATTCACGGCCGAATGCTCGAGGCATCTTAGAAATGAAAACAATATTAGTATTTTATAATTACCTGAAGAGGAAAGCAATAATCAATACTATAGACCAACTACGCTTGTTTGCTGATTGCACGAGTGCGTCTAACAATTGATAATTTTCATCATGAAACTTCAAAAAAGTATGTTAGTCAATTGAATGAAGTCGAATAAAACTTGGTATATTGGGAAATCATGTACAAATTTATTATTTCATTATGATTTACAAGTATGAAATCGACTAAACCTAGGCACATTATCTTTCAAGATGATTTTAAAGAAATTGATATTATTACAATTTAAGTCCTTATTTTTGCACATATATTATCAAACAGTTTTATTTCCCTTGCTTTAAAATCGGATCATTAAGCCGATTCAAACATATATCCATAAAATGTTACGTGATAATAGAAAACATAAGATATTTTATATTTACCAAAAATTTAAATTCAGGGACAGTAGATTCCTTGTTCATCTTTGAATTATCTGCTCTTCCTTGTCTTTGGATTCTTCAGTCTTTTCAGTAAATGCTGTTTTCATCAGAATTGAAAATTTCTACATTTTCCATATCTTCACAAATCCGAGATACATGAATATTCTCATTCGGATTTTTCTGTCGATGACTTGAATGGTGACAAATAAGCAACTTATCTTTGTATTTTTTCGATCCACAAGAACAGAAAAGTGTTCTTTTTCCTTTATGAAAAACGAAATCCCCGCATTTGGTGCAGATCCAGATCCTGAGATCCGGAGTACATTCTTCTGGACATTCAGATTTAAATATAGTTGTATCATTTGGGATATCTGTTTTTGTTGCTCCTTTCATGTCGACGAATCCGAAAAGAAATTTATTCTTCCAATTTTCTACAATATATGGTTCACTTATTTCATTGTCACTCTTTATAACATAATCCTCGAATTTAACTGTCTCACGAAGTGTATCAAGAACTTCTCCAAATCCTGGAGGAATCTTGATAAAGCTACCGTAGCAGTTTTCCCAATTTCCATTGATCTCTACTGGAAACCATCTATTTAAGTGGTAAAGCCAATTTCTTAGATCATCTGTAGTTCCTGGAAGGTGGTCCCCCTCATCTATGTTATTTCCTTGCTCCATGGACAATCTGATATAATCAGTATAACAGAAAAATAGGTTCTTCAACACTGGATATAGTTTCAAAAAGTTGGTGTTATCATATATTTTGAAATACTCAAAATTTTCTTTAATTCCAACAAGTTTGGCACAGATGTTGACAAATGAGTTTTCTTCTGATATAATATCCGGAAGAATATTCGGACATCCCGCGTTTTCCATTTTGATTTCAATCTTCCTATAGACGCTATATAAAGATGAGACGAAATTTATAAATTCGTCCTTATTGTTGATGATTGTTCCTTGAAAATTTCCATTCAACTTCTCACAGAGAAATTGTATAGGAATATTTTGATTAGAATGATTCCCTTCTTCCAGTAACTTCATGTCATCCATCAGTTCCCCCAAAGTCATTTTTTTAATCTCACTATAATTGACAAGAACTTTACATTTGACCATCTTCTGGGCCTCAGTGAGATCTTTCTTCTCAAGTATATTCCCCACCTATGATTGATGTTTGATCAACAACTTTAATGGTAAAACTAACTTTTTCTGCATCTTTTGGAAATCCACTTTGTGGGAAACGTACCCATAATTCTATTCCATAGTGAATTCCGCTGACAGCATGACTACAGTACGATAGATACTGTAGATACTGTAAGTTTCTACATTCTTTCCTCTCTCTAACAATGTAGAAATAAACTCCCCAATCTTCCTCATTATCGAGGACAAGTTGAAACTCGCAAAACTTCTTCCAACTCTCTTCCAAAAGAATACTTGGAGAATCCTTAGGTATCCAAAAACGCAAGTGACTATTATTGTTTATACCTTTAAAGTCCATTTGACCATCATTAAATAATTCATAAAGAAGTTGTCTCCAGACACAACGAGGATATTCCGATTTGACATCAAATGGCTCTATGTCCACAGGTATCAGAGAATCCAGAGATTCATTATATCCCCATCCAAGTTCACATTCACGGCCGAATGCTCGAGGCATTTTAATAACGTAAATAAAATTGGCGTTTTGTAATTATCCGAAAAGACAATCAATAACCGATATCATAGATTAATTGTCCTTCCTTGCCGGTTATACGAGGTGCGGTTAACAATTGATAACGTTCATCAGGAAACTCCGGAGTAAAAATGATAAACAAGAAAATAAAATCGATTCATTAAAGTACTACATAAATTATTTGTTTTACTGTAATTTACAAAGTACAAATTAATGAAATATAAATGATTATAAAGAAATAGTATTATAAGTGGAGTTTTCTAAGTTTTCATTCAGGATCATCATCATTATTAAACTTATTAAATCTTTTTATTACTGATTAGTATTGGTTTCTTTATTGATCCTTCAAACTTGGATAATTAAACCAAACACATACAAAATAAAACGACAATTACAAAAAAACACAATAAAGCAAATATAAAACATAATACATTATGATTATTTAAAAGTATTGCAAATATTATAAAATATAAAGCGCGAATCAGATATATTAATTGTGAAACATAAAGGTTCGTTCGCTTTTTTTGCTGCTGACACAATCTTTGACTGAATCGACAATCATTTAGCTCCAGCATTGACGGGATGACATGATCTTAGATTACACAGTATCCCCATTTAAACTGTGGCAGTCATAGCAAGTGTATTTTTATGGAGTTCTTCCTATGTTTTTTATCTAAAACTTCTTCATTCAGGATCATCGTTTTCAAAACACTTTCGTATGTGTTCTTATTTCTTCTTCTAATAACCGTTCATGGACACGTGGATTAGCTGCCAAGTTGCCCTTGAATAGGAACGTTGGTCCCGACACGAATGATTGTAGTAACTGTTTTTATATATAGTCTCGAATCCTAGTTGTTGTTTTTGTATTTTGTTTGTAATACTCTGATTACAAATAAAGGTTCTCTTCGAAGGATTAACAGTAACCAGTCAACTTAAATCACAAACAAGAAGAAAAATAAACTTACAGTTACTTTACTAAGCAGTAAATTATGATACTTCATTGTCAGAATATTTTTAAAAATAAAAATATAAATTTTAAATTATTTCAAAAACAAACAATTCTTTTCAAAAATATTCGAATTAATTTTTTTTGTTTTTAATTTCAAAAAAAATTAAGTTTTTTGTCAGTTTTATATTTTTAGAATCAATAAAAATTGAAACAAATATTTAAAAATATTTAATTTTAGTCCAAATAGAATTCTAAAAAAGTAATTAAAAAATTATTTAATTGATGTCGAACAGAGAATGTAGTCGGTATTTTAAATATTCCGAAATTAACTTTTTTCTTAATTTTTATCAGAAATTTTCAGAAATATTTTTTTCTTGAATAATTTGATTTTAATCACAATCATCATTTTAAAAATTGTTCATTAAAAAAGTCAAATTTGTCATCATTTTGTTCATCAAAAAATATTAATCTTCATCTTGAAATTAATAATAAAAATTTTTTCTTATTTTCTGTTTACAAAAAGTTCAAAAATTATCCAGAATCCCATAGAAGCAGAAATCGAAATTAAATTTTTCGAAATTCCATTCATATTTAAAATAATTCTTTTTTTTAAATTCATGAAGCAATTTATCTACGTCAAAATTCAGATCATTTGCAGGTTTAATTCGCAGAATTACTCCCGATCACGTTCAGCGAAGACAAATCAAAACTTCAGTTTTTGACGAAAACACATCTCTACGTCACTCCACCTTCATTAAATAAAAAATTTTTGTTATGCAACCTACGAACATTGTTGTCTAATTCCTCTGATCAATGACCTTCTTTGCCGAAATATCTCCTACGTCAATGAGGAGATTTGGATATAAAAGGAACTCCTAAAGTTGTGATTTTATCGAAAACTTCAAAATGGTCAAGTTGTTCGTTTTCTTCGGTGTTCTTCTTCTGGCTGTCTTCGGATCGGCCATGCCTCAACTCGGACTGGGTCTCGGGGCCCGTACCCCTCTCGCCTCCATGGGAGCCAATGCCAACACCGGCTATTACGGTAACCAAGGCTATGGGACCAACACCGGTCTCGGAGGAAATGTCGGTAAGTACCATATCACCGTGAAAAAATAAATTGTAAATAAAATAAACTTCTTAAACAGCTTTGAAATCAATGTTTTCAATATTTTAAAATTCGGAAATCTTTGGGATTCAAAGCTATTTCTTGTTTTTTAAAGTACCGTGATCTGGATCATTTCAGCCGGAGTCCCTCTCACTGCTGGACTTGGTCTCGGACGCTAAATCCTATCCTACTCCACGCATCAACAAGAACCAAAGATTGCTTCAAACATTCCATTTGTAATTTTTTATAACTAAGTAGCATTTATTATATACAATATCAGCTTACTTATATCAAAATTAGATAGAATATCATCATGATAAATAAAATCTTTTATTCTATAAGTTTAAAAAAGGAATTAAACAACCAATCTAGTACAAAAAGAAAATCGATAAATTAGCAAATGAATAATAAAAAGTTTTTTACTTGGTTGTGGAAGAATCAATCCTAGTAAAGCGTATTCTTGGAATAAACAACTCTGGCATCTCAAGGATTGTCATACTGTAGCGTAAACAATGATTATGTCAATGATATGCTTTATTATTAGTCAGTGTGCTATTATTCATTGTACTGATCTTCTTGCTGATATTAAGGACTTGTGTTATTTATCCGATTCATATTATAAGATCCCTAAACGAGGTGAACTACAAACTTCGTTCTTGATTCGCAGATTTTTATAATACAGTGAAACTTGGATATAAGATACCCTCTTGGGACCGGCCAAAGCGAATCTCATAACAAAGGATATATTATAGTGGGGGTATCATATCCAAGTTCTACTGTATAATATTTTATTTTCTTTAAAATAATTACAAAATACCTAGTTCTATATACAGTGAAACTTGGATATAAGATACCCCGAAACCGGGCAAAGCATATGTTATACAAAAGAATATATTATAACGAGGTAAATTTGAAGGCAGACTAACCAAACTCACTCACGCCGTATTCTATAACAAGAGATATGTTATAGCGGGGGTATCTTATATCCAAGTTATACTGTGTATATAAGCTTTTTATCGTAGAATAAAGATATCAATCAAAAGTTGTTCAAGACAAATACCGAAAGCTCTGTTTAATCCCTTATGGTAGACTCTTTCGTCAAAGTGAATGCTATGGACTCCTACTATCTCAACAACTGTTAGGCATTTCTTTATTCTTTTTTACAGTAGTTAAAACAACAAAAAGAATCTTTATCTAGTTGATCAACACACATATTCAGATCGGACCCAAAATTAAGACAATTTTTGAACCTTTTAAAATTTAACCTTCTTGACAGTACTTTGAGCTTTATTGTCGATGACTTGGATGATGACAGATGAATTGTTTGTTATTGTATTCTTTCGATCCACAAGAACAGAAAAGCGTTATTTTTTCTCTATGGGACACAAAGTCGCCGCACTTGGTGCATATCCAAGTCCTGGGATCCTCAGAACACTTTTCAGGACATGGCGACAAAAGTAAAATTGTATTACCTAGAACATATATTTCTTTTGCTCGTTCCATGTCGACAAATCCGAAAAGAACTTTCTTATCCCCTTCTCCGATATATGGTTCCGTTTGCTCATAATCATTAATTACAACGGAATTTTTGAATTTAGTCGTTTTGCGAAGTCTTTTGATAACTTGTCCAAATCCAATAGGAGTTCCAATAAATGAATCCATTTGATTTCTCCATTTTCCGTTGACTTTTCTTGGTAACCACGTATTTAGTTGACGAAACCAAGATTCTAATTCATCTAGAGTTCCTGGAAGGTGGTCCCCCTCATCTATGTTATTTTCCTGCTCCATGGACAATCTGATATAATCAGTATAACAGAAAAATAGGTTCTTCAACACCGGATATAGTTTCAAAAAGTTGTTATTTTTTTCTGATTTGAAATTTTTCTTGGCATCAGCAAGTTTGGCACAGATGTTGACAAATGAGTTTTCTTCTGATATAATATCCGGAATAATATTCGGACATCCCGCGTTTTCCATTTTGATTTCAATCTTCCTATAGACGCTATATAAAGATGAGAGAAAATTCACTACGTCTTGTTGGTTGTTGATACTTGTTTTTTGAAAATTCTCAGTCAAGGTTTTGCAGTAGAATAATATAGGAATATTCTGCTCAAGTTGATCTCCTTTTTCTAATTTCTGTATGTCGTTCATAAGCTCATGTATGGTCATTTCTTTAACTTCATTATAGTTGACCAAAACTTTACATTTGACCATCTCCTGAGTTTTACTAAAAGTTCTATTATTAAATAAGATTGCTACCTATAATTATTTATCATTAAACATTTCCATAATGAATCAAACCTCATCTTTTTCCTTGGGGAATTCTTTTCGTGGAAAAATCACCCATAATCGAACTCCATATTTAATTTCATTGACAAAACGATCACAGTTGAGTGGATAATTTAGTTGATTCTCATATGTTTCTCTTCGTCCAATGATAAAGCAATCAAATCCCCAATATTCTTGATCATCGAAGATTATGAGGAAGTCACGGAACTTTTTGTAACTTTTTTCCAAAAGAATATTTGGAAAATTGAAAGATATCCAATAAAAGGGCCGTTTTGTATCAAATATGCCGACGTCATACGGAAGTCTGTTGCTCGACAAATGATGAAAATTACATCCATCGATATATTTGGTAATTTCGGATTTAACATTAGACAGTTCTTTTTCCACAGGCATAAATCGATTTAGGGAGACATTATATCCCCATCCGAGTTTACATTCACGACCTAGTATTTCAGGCATGTTGTTGATAGAAAAATAACGATACTTTGTAATTATCAAGAGAAACAATCAACGATCAATAGTACAAATCATGTCCCACCGTTATTTATTCAAGGTGCGGCAATCGAAGAAAACGTTGATTGATAAAAAAATTCATCTTTGGACAAATAAAAAAGAATATTTTACTTTTAATATAACTATATAAGTGAAAATGTAGTAAATTGTACTTTGTGATTTTCGTGAGATATTAAACATAAAGTGTGTCTGATTGTGGTTTAATTACGCAAATTTGAAGTACAACAATAGTCTAAAATTAAAGATTCTTACACACAAAAAAAGCGTAACTTTTGTCCCTGTAATAATTGCGAAATATAGCAAAAATATGACACAATCGTCACATTTTTCATAAATATTTGACATTTGTGACGAAAAATAAAACATAATAGTGACGATTTCTATTTGTTATTGTTGGATCGGGCACTATCTATTTGAGTGGAAGCTTGTATAACTTTGGTCCCGAAGGGAAATACCCTAAGGATCAATGAAATTTGTACGATTGCGGGTTGGCGGGAATTTTAAGATTACGTAATAATTTTATAGAGTTGTGATTTATCTCGTATCTTCGGCCCCATAAAGTTGTTTTTATATATTTTTCGTCTACATGCGGATCAGGAACCACTAATCACGATCCGACAGTTACTGTACCAAAAGTTACGCTTTTTTTTTGTGTAGTAACTGAGCATCGACAATAATTATCATGAAAATTTCAAATGAAAAAATCATAAAAATTAATTTTATGAACTGAATAACAACTAATTATTTTAATACAATTTTATTGAAATTCTTTATTGACAAATATTACACTTTTTGATTGAAATCAAAGTTGGAGTTTTTGATATACTGGAATCAAGCAAGTACCGAGAAGATTGAAGTCTGAAATTTCTATTTCTATTTATTCCCATATCGCACATTCAAAGTTCACAAACAATTCTAAAGTTAAACTCCTTGTACCTTTGATTCGACTCATCCTTTGGTGTGAGCCTTCTGTTCCTAGGACCTTGGGATTCTTCTTATCATCTAGTTTGTTTTTGATCAACCGGGCCTCTAATGAGAGATATGCAGAGGGCTTCGCTTCTTTAGCCTACAAACAGCTTGTGGGCTAAGCTTCTAGTTGCCGGTCTTCGGTCAGGAATCGAACCCGGGTCTCGTGAAGTCTGAAATTTAAACTTCCTAAATATTGAAAAATCAAAAAAGTATAACAAAGAAATTTTTTATTTTTCTGAGTTTCTAAGTTGCAGAAAATTCAAAAATAACAAAAAATGTAAGATTACACTTTCTGTTCTTAGAAATCTGTTTCCAAAAATACTTACTTTTGAAATCTGGGAACTTTAAATCTATAATAATATTTTGATCACATTATCTGGATCTACCATGTCCTTAAGTCATAGTATTGTAAATTTTGCATAAAATTCAGAATTTTCTCAGTTTTTAAGTTCCACAAAATTCAAAAATAACAAAACGATCTTAAATTGTACTTTTTGTTCTTAGAAATCTTTTTCAAAATACTCATTTGTCAAAATTTCATGGATTTCAGACCTAGAATGACATCTTGATCACCTCGTCCGGATTTCCTATATCCCTAGATTTCGACATTGTAAACTGTAAATTTTTCGGACAAAGTTTGAATCAAAATTTGTCCTTTACGGAAGCATTTCGTCATCAAATTCCCAGACGACCCTCGACCATAAGTTCAAATCCTCTGTCCACAAGTTAGAAAAATCGATAAATTCGTCAAGTGTTTCTCTTAAAAATTTTAAAATCATTCAAAATCCACCTTCTTTTTTGATTTTTTCACCTTTGCGGCGATCGATCAAACAACAGCTGCAAATAAATAAAAAACAGAAGATTTTTTGAATTTGGAAAAATTTTAGAAAATATTGTTTGTAAAAAGAGTGGGATTTTTGGGACAAACAAATCAAGTCGAGGATCATCTTCCGTGTTTTGAGAAGATTGGTCGCGCGAGAATTTTCTTTTTCAAAAAGCAGGAATTTACAAAAATCGAAAAAATCGAAAAAATAAGTTAAACTTTAATTTTTTATTGTTGTGAATGTTGAAAAATATAACAATGGAATTAAGTTATTAAAAATTGGATTTCTTCGAAGATAGCTTCGTCGAAATTTTTCAATAATAAAATTTTTAAATTTTTTAAAATTATTTTTTGTGAATTAAATTTCTGTCTCGTGATGGTTCTGTTTTTTGGATGTGTTTTTGAGACTTTCTAGAGCCATATAAACACAAATTTTCAGTTTTTGTCTCAACTGGAAAATTTTAGGAATCTATTTCGAAATATTTTTTTCAGAATTTTATAAAATTTATTTTTATTAAAATATTATTAAAATTTCACTAAATTAAATAATTATTAAATTTAAATTTTTGTCCTAACTGGAAAATTTCCGAAATCTATTTCGAAATATTTTTTCTAGAATTTTATAAAATTTATTTTTATTAAAATATAATCAAAATTTCACTAAATTAAATAATTATTAAATTTAAATTTTTGTCCCCGATTGAAAAATTTCTGAAATTTACTTCGAAATATTTTGATTTTTATAATATTTTTATTTATTACGGTAATATAATTGAAATTTTATTAATCTAAATAATTATTAAATTTTTCTTTTTGTTCTATTTGTAAAGTTTAAAAATTTTAGAATTTTTTTATTTTTAATTTTTAAAATAGTGTGATTTTAAAACTTTTTTGGTGTTTTCCGATTTTACGACTACAGGTCTCAACGCGAAAACTTTTTTCATTGTATTTTAATAATTTTTTTTGTTATTTTTCCAAATTATTTATGAAAATAAAACTCTTTTAACTGCAGATGAGATCCTTTATTGAAAGGATTAAAAAACATTTGATTTTTCTTATTGAAACGCATATAAATCACTTTATCCAATTCTTAGATAGTAATGTTATCACTGTGCATAAATTCCTAAGCCCAAAAGTTTGTTTTTCACACATAATGTTCGAAATGCTGTCTCGTAGTTGCTTTATTCCGAACCTCAAACTTGGACAATTAAACCATTATTATAAACAAGTTATAAAATACAAAAACAACACGATCGATGAATTTTTATTAAAATTGTTAATTGTTTCTCTGGATCAGTGACGTTATCGCCGTTCCGATCAAATATACCCTATTTTCAACTATTTTCAACTATTTAACTAACTTATTTTCATTAAATATTGTTCAAAAAGATATCTTCGATTTATTCCGAACCTCAAACTTGGGTAATTAAACCACTATTATAAACAAGTTATAAAATAAAAAACAACAAAATCGATCGTGTTGTTTTTTTTAAAACTGTTAACCGTCTTTCTGGATCGGTGGTGTTATCGCCGTTCCGATCACATATACTCTACTTTCAACTATTTTCAGATATTTAACTAACTTATTTTCATTAAATATTGTTCAAAAAGGTGTCTTCGATTTATTCCAAACCTCAAACTTGGGTAATTAAACCATTATTATAAACAAATTATAAAATAAAAAAAACAACAAAATCGATAAATCTTTTTTAAGACTGTTAACCGTTTCTCTGGATCAGTGACGTCATTGCTGTTCCGATCACATAAGTAGCAATTTATATGCTTTATTAAAAAAGAGTATTAATTTAAAAAATAATGAAAAATAATTTCTTCAAGAAAATGTAGTCGTGTAATCGGAAAGGACCACTTTTTTAATTTTTTAAAATCTTGACTGCACATGTTTTTTATTTTTTATGTATTTTGACCGAATTTTTAACCATGTTTTTTGAAGTTTTCATTTCCTGATTTGTTTGATCCAAAATAAATTCCGATCTTCAACTTTCTCACGACCCCGCATTCCACTTGAGATTTTTACTCTATTTCTAATTTTTATTTATAAACTTGTTAAAATTGCAAATTTTTGAATATTATGCAAAAAATATTTTCAAGAAAAATTTTTAGTTTTTGCGTCAAAAATTGTGTATTTACTTTTGTTCTTTGATTACCTGTCGAGTTTTCGCTTTTTTATGAGGAAATGAGAGTCGTTCTGAAGTACCCTCTGCCTTGGGATCTCGAGTAGTCTTGGGAGAGCTGTCGGACATGATTTTCTTTGGTCTTGATTGTAATCTAATTTTTTATTTATTTCCTTTTCAATCGGTTTCATAAGAAACTGTTATGTCTTTTACTTCGAATGAAACAGAATACAAAATAGGAACAAATATTACTAAGTATCAGAGCTACACCCGGGGGAGTCCGAATTAATCGAAGTGTTCCTTTTTGTACTCCTCCGTGGAGAGCAGGGACTGTTAAATCTTCGGTGTTCTGAATATCTCTGATCGTGGGGACTATACGTCCACAACAGTAACTCATGTGTAACATTTCGTCACGAAAAGCTCAGGAATCTTGGTATGTTGCTCATCACATAAAGTTTAGTAACTCTTATATCTTTAGAATGAGACAGAATACAAAATAGGAACAATATTACTAAGTATCAGAGCTACACTCAGGGAGGCCACCCCGATACACCGAAGTGTTCCTTTTTGTACTCCTCAGTGGAGAGAAGGGACTGTTAAATCTTCGGTATTCTGAATATCCCCGGTCATGGGGATTATACGTCCACAACAGAAACAAAAGAGGACAGAAAACAATTTAAAAAATTTTGTTGATTGGTCATTTTGGAGTTTATTAATACTGTCGGTTCCTATTTGTTTCAAATCATATATCCATCGGCATGAGATCGTCCGTGTTTCCTTTTTCTAGTAAATTCCGAGGTTGTAAGGAATGTGTTCCTTTTTTTAACGTTGAAGCGTCTTTTTAACGAATAAGGACTTACGACGTCTTGATTCTATGACGATATCCTTTAATTTAGTCTAATTATTTTTCATTTTTAAGATGGATCCACCTTCTGGTCAGAGTTCTTCGAGAAATTCGTTAACGGCTTCCATGGCTACTGTAGCCGCCGGAGGGATCACGAAAGACACCTTGAAGCCGTTCATGTTCAGCGACGAAGACAAGATGCCCGATCTGGACAGAGCAAAATCCAGAAATTCGTCGAAATCCGTCATGGTCAGAAGGACATCCAACGGCTCCGGAAATATTCAAAGGAAAAACAGAGCCACTAGTTTGAACGAAAATCTCTGGAAAGGGGTCAATGTCCCGACCCCTGATGTCCCCGAACACCTGAAGCCGAAGAAGACTCAGACTCAGCCCGGATTGAGATCCATGCTCTACGGATTGGACATGAGGCTGTACGTAACTTTACATCTTACAAAATTCTAAATAGTCTTCAAAAATTTCTTCAAAATTAATAATTTTTATATTTTTAAAAAATTAATAATTTTTATATTTTTTTTTAAATTTATAATTTTTATATTTTTTCTAAAATTAATGATTTTTACATTTTTTTAAAATTAATAACTTTTATATTTTAAAAAAATTAATGATTTTTATATTTTTTTTTAAATTAATGATTTTTATATTTTTTTTAAAATTAATGATTTTTACATTTTTTAAAAATTATTAATTTTTATATTTTTTCTAAAATTAATGATTTTTATATTTTTTCTTAAAAAATTTAGTTTTTAGTTTGAATTTTTATCAAATTGACAGTTTATAAAAACTTAAAATTTTTTAGATTTTCAGAATTTAATGAAATGTCCTGAAATGTTTGAAAAATTTTCGGAAAATTTAAAACTTCAAATTCCGAAATTCTTGAAAAATTGTAAAAATCCACATCTAGACGATTTTTCAAAAAAAAATTCATAACCGTTTTCCACAGTAATATGATCCTTTTTTTTAAAAATCATTTTTCTTTTAAAAAAATCATTTTTCTTTTAAAAAAATCATTTTTTAAAAATTATTTTTCTTTTAAAAAAAATCATTTTTTAAAATTATTTTTCTTTTAAAAAATTATTTTTTTTTAAATTTTATTGTTCTTGATTTTATTTTTTCAGAGAAAAAGAAGAAGCTCAGTTGAAAAAACTCCAACATCGCATAAGAAGTAAGTTTTTTTTTAAATTATTTTAAAAATAAAAAATATTGTTTTATTTTTTTTCACAATGGTCTGATATTTTTTGGAATTCCTTTTTTGGACATATTCCTTAGAAGCTGTCAACGACTCCCTAGGGAACAAATAACTCCACGAAAAATGTGATTTTGGTCGAAACAGGAAGTGGTCTCGAAGAGATTTGAACAAAGAAGTTCATTTTCTGTTTTTCGTTACAGTTCCGAAATAAGATCACAGAATATCAAAGAAGATTTTGTGATTTTTGAAGATTTTCTTGATTCTTTAGAAACTTTTTAAAATTTTATAAACTTTTAATTTTAGACTTTTTGGTCTCAAATAGAAAGCTATAAATATTTTTATTAAACAAATTTAAAACATAATTTTTTTATTTTTATAATAACAAAATTCAGAATTTTCTAAATTCTTTAGAAACTTTTTAAAATTTTATAAACTTTTAATTTTAGACTTTTTGGTCTCAAATAGAAAGCTATAAATATTTTTATTAAGGAAATTTAAAACGCAATTTTTTCATTTTTATAATAATAAAATTCAGAATCTCCTTGATTCTTTAGAAACTTTTTAAAATTTTATAAACTTTTAATTTTAGACTTTTTGGGTCTCAAATAGAAAGCTATAAATATTTTTATTAAGGAAATTTAAAACACAATTTTTTCATTTTTATAATAATAAAATTCAGAATTTTTTTAATTCTTTAGAAACTTTTTAAAGTTTTATAAACTTTTAATTTTAGACTTTTTGGGTCTCAATTAGAAAACTAAAAAAATTCACGTTGAGAAAATTTTTAGAACGAAAGTTTTTCTTTTTTTGTGATAAAATTTGAAATGTTCTCGATGTTTCGGAACTCTTTAGAACTTTATGAACTCTCAATTTTACACTTTTGAGTTTCAACTGGAAAACTAGAGAAATTCATGTTGACACAGTTTTTGAAGTTTTTGTAACATTCTTCTGATTTTATAATAAAATTCGGAATTTTAACGTTTTTAAAATTTTTCTAAAACTATGAATTTTCAGTTTTACTTTTTTCAGTCTCAATTGGAAAATTTTGAAATTTTTTTTAAAATAATTTTTAAAATTTTTCTAAAATGATGAATTTTCAATTTTACTTTTTTCAGTCTCAATTGGAAAATTGTAAAATTCATGTTGAAAAAATTTTTTTAATTTTTCTAAAACTATGAATTTTCAGTTTTACTTTTTTCAGTCTCAACTGGAAAATTGTAAAATTCATGTTGAAAAAATTTTTTACATTTTTCTAAAACTATGAATTTTTAATTTTACTTTTTTCAGTCTCAACTGGAAAATTTTGAAATTTTTTTTGAAACAATTTTTTGGAATTTTACAAATAAATTTCTTTAATTTTTATGATTTTAAAACTTTTTAGAATTATATAAACATAAAATTCTTACATTTTAGGTCTCAACTGGAAATTTTTGAAATTCTTTTTGAAACAATTTCTTGGAATTTTAAAAATAAATTTTTTTATTTTGAATTTTGAAAATGAATTACGTATTTAATTTTTTTATTATTTTTTCTTTTTTATTAAATTGAATTCAAAGTCATGTCTGGATCCAATTTTCCGCCAAATTCGATCTTCTTTTTTTTCACCAAATTTGAAGACAATATTTCGGCTTTTCTGAATCCAAAAAACCACTAATGAGTCTTTCGAAATGAACATGGACATCTTTAGTCTTGGTGGATTAATGACGTTTTTTTGTAAATATAAATAAAAATATTATTTTTATTTTTTTTTATTTTTATTTTTATAAATATTTTAAAGTTCAAAATTTTTCGGACAAGATTGTCGTCGACATTTTTGTCTTTCTATTTTTGTGACGTCGTAGATAGAGCGGCAGATTTCTTTTTTTGATGGACATGTCGAATTTTGGAGAAGAATGTAACTTGTAGGCTTAGCTGAGGTCATTCTGAGGTTTTTGGTCTTGAAAAAAATTTAAAAAATAACTTTTTTTGGAATTAGTTAATTTTGAAAGAAAATAATTTTTTTAAATAAATTTTTGGTCCTGTCACGAAAGTTTGGAAAAAATGGTCTCAAAAAGAAAATTTAAAAAACTATTTTTTTTTGGAATTTGTTAATTTAAAAAATAACTTTTTTTAGAATTAGTTAATTTTGAAAGAAAATAATTTTTTTGAATAAATTTTTGGTCTTGTCACGAAAGTTTGGAAAAAATGGTCTCAAAGAGAAAATTTAAAAAACTATTTTTTTTTGGAATTTGTTAATTTAAAAAATAACTTTTTTTGGAATTCGTTAATTTTGAAAGAAAATAATTTTTTGGAATAAATTTTTGGTCCTGTCACGAAAGTTTGGAAAAAATGGTCTCAAAAAGAAAATTTAAAAAATAACTTTTTTTGGAATTTGTTAATTTAAAAAATTATTTTTTTTAGAATTAGTTAATTTTGAAAGAAAATAATTTTTTTAAATCCAACTTTTTTTTGAAATAATTTGTAATTTAAAAATTTTTTGGAGTATGTTTGTTAAACCGCGAAAATTTGAAATGCATGATCTTGAAGAAAAATTTCCCAATCATCGGACTTAAAACATTTTTTTGAATTATTTATTTTTTACTTTTTTATCTCGTGAAAAACATTATTGTTATCAAATTATTGGTCCTGTTACGAAATTTGACAAATATGGTCCTAAAGGGAAAATTTTCGAAATTATTTATTTTTAAAAAATTTAATTTTTTTAATTTTTAAAGAATTTATTTTTTTTTATTTTCAAAAAATTTATTTTTTTAAAAAAGTTAATTTAACGAAATTTTAGATCTCACCACGAAAATTCGGAATTATTTATTTTCAAAAAATTTACATTTTTTTATTTTTAAAGAATTTATTTTTTTAAAAAGTTAATTTAACGAAATTTTAGATCTTACCGCGAAAAATCGAAATTTATGTTTTCGAAGAAAATTTTCGAAATTATTTATTTTCAAAAAATTTATTTTTTTTAAAAATTAATTTAACGAAATTTTAGATCTTACCACGAAAATTCGAAATTATTTATTTTTTTAAAAATTAATTTAACGAAATTTTAGATCTTACCACGAAAATTTGAAATTATTTATTTTTTTTAAAATTAATTTAACGAAATTTTAGATCTTACCACGAAAATTTGAAATCCACAACTTTGAAAAAATTTAGATTATTTTTTGTTTCCTAAGGGGTATTTCATCGAAATTGATCCTTGGTCCCGCCACGAACATATGAAACTCGAGATTTTGACATTTTCACAATGGTCCTAAAACGAATTTAATTTTTTATAAAAAATGCAACTAAAGTTCAATTTACTTTTTCGAATCCCATTATTGGACTCAAAAAAACAAAAATCATTCCGGCTGACTGACGTTCGGAAACAAATTGTCGACGTCGTCTTCCTGACAAAAACGGAAACCAATTGTTCTGATGCCGAGCCCCACGGCTCCAATTTTCCTTCTGGGTCTATTACAAGTTTTTCGAATTGCTTTTTGCACTTTGGAAAATTTTACATGGACACTAGAATCCACAAAGCGCGGTTGGGGCTCAGTGGCAGTGAGCGTCATTGGTCATTTGTAAAGTTGGGGTTTTAAACCATAGACATCCCTTACTTGCTCAATCCAGAGATTACCAAATACGGTAGGCAATGGGTACCTAATAAAGGGGGAAGGTTCACCACTATGGGGCAGTCCAAAGCCTGGTTGTACAGGTAATAACCCTCAGGCACTAGGACAAGATCCTAAACATCTACACTAGCCACTCGGCGCAATCCCCGCAAGCCCTACGGCAGTTCACAAACCATATCCTTGATTACGGGAAAGTTTTAACCTTTAACACTAAAATCCACGATATGGAACTAAACCGAACTTTTACCACGAAAGTCCCCCGTAGAACCGCAGCAAATCCCCTCAATTTTAGGATTAAATTTTTTATTGTTGTTTATTATAATGTTGGATTTGTCATTCCAAATGACCCGCGTAACGATGAGAAAGGTAGATATCGTAGAAAAGGTTTATCTAATAGATGCCTAAGGCATAATGCAAAATCTGTATCAAACTAGATACACGCAACAAACGTATTAATTCCCGCCAAGAGGAATTTTATGTTACCTTGTCGGTGCTAAAGGAATCCGTTCGGGACCAAGCGTTCCCTTATCGATATTAAGGAAATATGTTCGGGACCAAGCACTTCTTTGTCGATATTAAGGAAATCCGTTTGGGACCAAGCGTTCCTTGTCGATATTAAGGAAATATGTTCGGGACCAAGCACTTTTTTGTCGATATTAAGAAAATCTGTTCGGGACCAAGCACTTTTTTGTCGATATTAAGGAAATCTGTTCGGGACCAAGCACTTTTTTGTCAATATTGAAGGAATCCGTTTGGAACCAAACGTTCCTTGTCGATATTAAGGAAATCTGTTTGGGACCAAACGTTCCCTATTGATGCTAATGCAATCCGTTCGGGACCAAGCACTTTCTTGTTAGTTCTAAGGGAATTCGTTCGGGACCAAGCACTTTCTTGTCGATATTGAAGGAATCCGTTCGGGACCAAATGCCCTTTGTTGGTGCTTAAGCAATCCGTTCGGGACCGAGTGCTCCCTATCAGTTGCGCTTCCCACTAATGACGGAATGCCCAATCCAACATATAAGAAATATCATTATATAAAAAATTACAAAAAGTAATGCCTACTTTGCTGCTAGAGGGGGTCTATACCACATCAGGTCAAAAATGTTAATTTTTTTATAAAAATAAATATTTTCGAAAAAAATTTATTTATTAAAAATCAAGTTTTTTTGATATTTTATATTTTTTAAAAACTTCCGTGTCAAGACCTAAGAATTATTTAAATGTTTTAATTTTTTATAAAAAATAATAGATTAAAAAAAATTAATTTTTAATAAATAACCAACGAAGCTGTTCTGAGTGCTCTGCCTTGTTATGAATTTTCTTTCCAAGACCCAGAAGTAAATTAAATTTTTTTAATTTAGAATTTTGAAAAAATAATTTTAAACATATTAATAAAAATAATTTTTTTAATCGTATTGTGAACTTTCTTTCCAAGACCCAGAAGTGAATTAAATATTTTTTTAAATTCAAATTTTATTTTTTTTAAATTTAGAATTTTGAAAAAATAATTTTAAACATATTAATAAAAATTATTTCTTTTTTTACTGTATTTTAAACTTTCATGTTAAGATCCAAATATGAATTGAATACTTTTTTAAATTCAAATTTTATTTTTTTTAAATTTAGAATTTTGAAAAAATAACTTTTAAACATTAATAAAAATTATTTCTTTTTTTACTGTATTTTGAACTTTCATGTTAAGATCCAAATATGAATTGAATACTTTTTTAAATTCAAATTTTATTTTTTTTAAATTTAGAATTTCGAAAAACAATTTTAAACATATTAATAAACATTATTTCTTTTTTAATCGTGTTGTGAACTTTCTTCCCAAGACCCAGAAGTGAATTAAATACTTTTTCAAATTCAAATTTTATTTTTTTAAAATTTAGAATTTCGAAAAAATAACTTTTAAACATATTAATAAACTTTATTTCTTTTTTAATCGTGTTGTGAACTTTCTTCCCAAGACCCAGAAGTGAATTAAACATTATTTTTCATTCAAATTTTGATTTTTCTTTGTTCTTAATTTTTAATAACTGTTTATGTTCATTGTCCGTGAAAAACCAAATTTGGCGCCATCTGGTGATTCTCAAACAAGAAAGTTCTGCTTCATATAAACAAAAAAAAATATTCGGAATTTTCCTTTTTTACATCTAGTCCGTATTCGATTTTGAATTCAAAAATGTTCGGAGCTCACAGGTCCGTCAGACACAAGACCCAGAATTCTACAGTAAGACGACGATTAGCGGCTTCGTCGAAACAGAAACAACAAAATTTTCGTCTGAAGTCCAGACATTCGAATATTGGTAAACCTAGTGTGTCTACTGTAGTGGAAGAACCCGAAATTCCAGTCAGGACCTTACGTCGGAAAAATACTAAATTTCAAAATTCTAAAACATTAAAAATATTAAAATGTCTTTGTTGTTGTTGTCTCGGCCCGAAAAAACCAAAAAGAAAATTCACAGGCGAGTTTCAAAAAATTTCAATTTTTAATAATTTAAAAAAAATAAATTTTTATAATTTAAAAAAAATTTTAATTTTTAATAATTTAAAAAAAATTAATTTTGTTTTTGTCTTTTTTTACTAATTACAAGGTTTTCTAATTTTTTAAAAATTCTCGAAAACTCATATTTGGTCTTATGTCTCTTTTTGCTAATTATGTAGTCTTTTTAATTATTTTTAAAAATTCAAAAATGGCGCCAAATTTGGTCTTTCGTTTCATTTTGCCAAATTTCGCGGGTCTTTTAAAATTTTTTAAAATTTAAATTCAAAAATGGCGCCAAATCTGGTTTTTCGTCTCACTTTGCCAAATTTCGCGGATCTTCTAAAAATTTAAAAATGGCGTTAAATTTGGTCTTTTGTCTCACTTTGCCAAATTTCGCGGGTCTTTTAAAATTTTTAAAAATTTAAATTTAAAAATGACGCCAAATTTGGTCTTTTGTCTCACTTTGTCAAATTTCGCGGGTCTTTTAGAAATTCAAAAATGGCACCAAATCTGGTTTTTTGTCTCACTTTGCCAAATTTCGCGGTCTTTATGTTTTTCTAATTAACATTTTGATAACACCACTGTTTGCAGTGTTACTGTACTAAAAATGTCGAATGAAGCATATTCCCCGCTTCATCGACCCCAATCAGCTTTGGAGAGGAAGATCAGGAGATCTCCGTTGAGCCTTTTTTTTCCTTCTTTCAACAGACAGTCCTCCGATAGCTGTGCCAGTTTTGAGACTCCATCGACCAGTCATTCCTCTTTGACGAAGAAAAAACGGTTTTTCTTCAGAAGTGCTCGTTCTGTCGATACAGTATCCGAAAAGAAACTTCAGAAAAAAGGTTATCGAACTCTCTTGACTCCAGATGACTGTATTAAAGATTTTCCTTCTTCTGTGGAATTACAGTATGAAAAAAAAACAAAAAAACCACCAAAATCGGTCAGTTTCCAAGATCTGGCAGTTTATCCGTCGCTCTTGAGTCACGCCATACGGTCGATATCCCCCGGCCGAAGACCGAAGCTTTCTTCAGCTTCATCGAACAGTAGTTACTACTTGTCCGGATCTGGACACGAAACTACCAATGTGAAAAAAAGCATCAGCAGTTATCTGTTAGGATGTAAGTTGACACAAAAAAACGTAACTTTCGACTTCATAACGATCACGAAATGTGACAAAAAAGTAACGCAATTGTTACATTTTTCATGAATATTTAATATATATGACAAAAAAGTCAAAAAATAATAGTGACAAAAAAGTCAAAAATTATAATAACAAAAGTCAAAAATAATAGTGACGATTTATATTTGTTACTGTGTCAAAAGTTACGTTTTTTGTGTGTTGATGTGTTGTGATCGTTTCGCTTTGGGGGAAAATTTGAAAATTGTTAATTGCCTTAGGGGATATGGAGATTTTAATTTCTTAATTTCTAAATTATCATTCCAGGACCAGCTTTTTAGATTATATTTGGTCTTAAAACGAAAGTTTTTTTAAAAAAGTTTTTAAACATCTAAATAAAATCACAAAATTCCTTATTTCTTAAATTCTCGCTCCAGGACCAGTTTTTCTTTTATTTTTTCCTGGTCCTAGATTATATATCATCTGTCATCATTAAAAAATCTCGTCTTGATTTTTTAATGAAAGTTAAAAATTTTTATTTTTCAAGTTTTCATTCCAGACACAGACACTCCTTTTTAATGCATTTTTGGTCCTGAAACGAAAATATTTCTTCCTTATTGAGAAAGCTCCTCGAAAGCACTTTCGAGATGACCTCATGTTTCCACTTTTTTCATCTTTGCCCAATTTCGAAAGTTCAAGTAGGACCACTTTCGAGGAAAAGCCCATTGTTTCGGCAAAAATCCATTTTTTTTTTCGTAAAAATGAAATTTTCGAAAATTCGAAAACGCTTAATCACCAGAATCCGCGATCGGTGGAGAAATCGCGAACTTCGTAAGTTGTCTATCTTTTAAACTTTATTTTTACAAAAATTATTAGTAAAATTCACACTTGATGAATGAAAAAAATTATCATTCGTTTCAAAACCGGTGATTCAAATTTGATGTTAGAATTTGAAAACAAAAAAAGTATAAGATTGGTCCCAGCACGAATAATGCTTAAAAAGTTATTAATTAAATTTATGGTTAAAAATAGAATAATCATCATTTGTTTCAAAACCGATGGTTGAAATTTGGTGTTAGAATTTAAAAACCAAAAATTTTATAAAATTGGTCCCAGCACGAATTATGCTTAAAAAGTTTTTAATTAAATTTATGGTTAAAAATAAAATAATCATTATTCGTTTCAAAACCGGTGATTCAAATTTGGTGTTAGAATTTAAAAATCAAAAATTTTATAAAATTGGTCCCAGCACGAATGATGTTTAGGAAAAAAATTGTCAAACATATTTTTGATATTTATCTTTTAAGATCATTATTTTTAAATTTTTTAATAATAAAAATCATAAAATTGCAAAATAATACTCCGCCGGTCCCAGCACGAATGATGTTTAAAAAAATTGTCAAACATATTTTTGATATTTCTTTTCTAAAATCATTATTTTTAAATTTTTAATAATAAAAATCATAAAATTGCAAAATAATATTCCGCTGGTCCCAGCACGAATGATGTTTAAAAAAATTGTCAAACATATTCTTGATATTTATCTTTTAAGATCATTATTTTCAAATTTTTAATAATAAAAATCATAAAATTGCAAAATAATATTCTGTCGGTCCCAGCACGAATGATGTTTAATTTTTTACTATATCTTGGTTGAGGACCTTTTAAAAAGCGATTTTTACTTTTACATCGAAAAAACAAGTGGGCTGTTGAGGAATTTTGACTGCAAAGTGCCTGAGGGATTATTTTATAGGAATCACCTCTAGACGGTAATTTGATCTTTTTAAAACTACTTTCACAAGAAAAACTAAAACATAACAAGTCTAAGTCTTCTCATTTGCTAGTTGAATATTTATAAATATTTTTTCATTTACATTTTTATTTTTTTTTTAATATTCAATTTTATTTTTTCTTAATATTCAATTTTTATTTTTTTTTTAAAGTTGAATTTTTATTTTTTTTTAAAGTCGAATTTTTATTTTTTTTAAAAGTCGAATTTTTATTTTTTTAAATATTCAATTTTTATCTTTTTTTAAAGTTGAATTTTTATCTTTTTTTAAAAGTAGAATTTTTATTTTTTTTTAATATTTAATTTTTATCTTTTTTTTAATATTCAATTTTTATTTTTTTAAAGTTAAATTTTTATCCTTTTTTTAATATTCAATTTTTATTTTTTTAAATATTTAATTTTTATTTTTTTTTGTTGAATTTTTGTTTTTTTTAAATTGAATTTTTATTTTTTTTTGTTGAATTTTTGCTTAAATTAAAACCAAATGTCGTTTTTTATTTCTGGGATTTTTGGCCTGAATTAGACGCGCATCGGTTAATCGAAAGCACATTTTTCTTTTAAATTCGTTTTTTTTGAAAAAGATTGATTTGGAACATTTTTATTTTCTTCCTGAAAGATAAAATTCTAAGGAAAATTAATTGCTCAAAGATACTGTAATGGCCGGAAGAATTTTGTCTTTTAAATGTGAGTCAAAAAATAATAAATTACGGTAACTATGAAAAATATAATTATTTAAAATTTTAATTTTCTTAAATATCTTTAGTTTTTTAATTTTTAACTTATTTTTCGAAATTTTTAACCTCTAAAATATAATCCAGAATATTTTTTAAACTTTTGAAAATTTTAGAAATATTATTTTGCGAAATTTCCGGTCTCAGCTGGAAAGTTTTACAAATTCTCGTCAAGACCACTTTTCTGAATTTTTGTCTTTAGAATTTTTAATTTTTAAAATATAATTCAGAATTTTCTTTAAATTTCTGAAAATTCTAAAAATATTATTTTATGAAATTTTCGGTCTCAGCTGGAAAGTTTTACAAATTCTCGTCAAGACCACTTTTCTGAATTTTTGTCTTTAGAATTTTAAATTTTTAAAATATAATTCAGAATTTTCTTTAAATTTCTGAAAATTTTAGAAATATTATTTTATGAAATTTTCGGTCTCAGCTGGAAAGTTCTAATAATTCCCATTAAGACCATTTTTTTCAACTTTTGTCTCAAAAATTTCTAAAATAATTTAATTCAGAATTTTCTTAATATTTTCGGGAAACTCTAAAATTACATAAATAATAAATTCTACAATCTTACTTTTAACCAGAAAAATTTAATAATCTGCGTGGAGAAAATTTTAAAATAATTTTCGGAGCATGTTTATTATTTATAATATTATGACATCTGAATTAATTTTATACTTTTTGGAACATCTAAAAACACGAAATTTTACGATTTTCTGGTTTCGTTAAAACCGGAAATTAATCCAAAAATACTTTTTTAAAATTTTTTGTTTAATAAATTTAATTTTTCGAAATACATTTAACTCAAAAACAGTACTTGTGGACATCATTTAGGTAAAGTTACAGAGATGTAATATATGAGTAGGGAAGTAGATCGGACAAGACTGGGATTTAGGGTCCTAAACGGAGATTTCTGAACTTGTCTTTCAATCTGGTATTTTTATTTTTTAATACTAAATTTTCATATTTCCAAGAGTAGTGATGGCGATCCTAAGTCGTGTCTTTTAGGTCTCCTTTTATGTTCTACTAAAAACTCTTAAATATTCAGAATGACCATTTTCTGGAGTATGTTAGTCCTCATGTTATCTTGGATTCACTTATTTTAACAGTGACCAATTGTAGGAGAAAATTGTTTTTTTTCAGTAACTATTCTTTGTTTTTATAGTAACTTTGAATTTGTAATTTTTGTTTAATAGATCTGTTGGATCCTCGGAGAAAAGTACACTTAATCTAAGAATAGTGTTTATAAACAAGTAGGTAAAATTACAGAGATACAACATGTACGAATAAGAGATTAAATTAGAAAAAATTGAAAGTTTAGAATCTTTTTTATATTCTACTAAAAACTCTTAAATATTCAGAATGACCATTTTCTGGAGTATGTTAGTCCTCATGTTTTCTCGGATTCACCGGTCTCAAAAAAATTTTATTTTTCTTTCATCAAATCCCCAATTTATTTTTTTAAATAAATTTCCGATCAAATTTTGAAGGTCATTTAGTCATTAGTTGTTTTTTGCACGTGATCCATTTTTTGTCTTTAGGAAAGATTGATATATCTTTCTAGATATCCTCAAATCAACAAACCCAATATCTTGACTAAATCCATTAATCCTTATTGATTTCCTCAGGCAAACAAGAAATAGACAAAATACACTTTACACGTTAACAAGAATCCGTCAATTGAATTTTGTTCTTTTTTCCGGATCTTGACAAGGAGGTCAAAGGCCGGGATTTGAGGAGGCGTTTTGTGCAGCTACATGTGTCGTCATTTGATGGATGATCGGAAAAAGTTGATTTTAGGGATGAAAGTGTTTCTACTTTGAGGTTCCTTGGAGTTATTTTAAGATTTAAAATAAGCAAAATTTAGATCATAAGATAAAAATTAACAAAAATAAATCAAATTCGATCTTGACGAAAATATTGTTTATTTTCAATTTTCATAGTTTTAAAAAGAACATCGACATTTTATTGGATGACAGATCGGCGATGACATGGATTGGTTCTCTAAGAAGATGTTCTTTTGACTAAGTTTTTAGGATCTTCGAAAAAATGAAAATTTATTCAGCAATAGGTCAATGTTAGCATAGATTAGGTCCTGAGGCGAAAATTGAAGTTTTACTGAATACTAAATTTACAAAAATAGAAATTTTGAATATTAATTACGAAATTAATTTAATTTAATTTTTATAATTCTATTTTTAAGTTTTGAACAAAATGTTATTAAATTTTTGTGTTCCTGAAACGAAAAGTAAATTTTTTTTAAACACTAAATTTACAAAAATAGATATTTTGAATATTAATTATGAAATTAAAAATAGAATCTTAAAAATTAAATTAAATTAGGTTCTGAATAAAATATTATTCAATTTTTCTGTTCCTGAAGCGAAAAGTAAAATTTTTTTAAATACTAAATTTACAAAAATAAATATTTTGAATATTAATTACGAAATTAAAAATAGAATCTTAAAAATTAAATTAAATTAGGTTCTGAATAAAATATTATTTATTCATAAAGTTTATACTTTTATAGAGAAAATTGAATTTTCATTGACTTTAAAATCAATCATTCCATTGAATTTCTCAAAAAAATTTAAAATTTATTTTATTTTTTTAATATAAAATTTAAACATTCATTAATTTGTTTAAAAACAACAAAAATTGGAATTTTAAAATTTATTTATTTAAAAATAATAAAAATTTAAATTTTAAAATTTATTAATTTGTTTATTTATTTAAAAATAATGAAAATTAAATATTTTCAAATTTATTAATTTGTTTAAAAATAACAAAAATTAAATATTTTTAAATTTATTCATTTGTTTATTTATTTAAAAATAATTAAAAATTTAAATTTTAAAATTTATTAATTTGTTTAAAAACAACAAAAATTTAAAATTTTGAAATTTATTCATTTGTTTATTTATTTAAAAATAATGAAAATTAAATATTTTCAAATTTATTCATTTGTTTAAAAATAACAAAAATTTAAAATTTAAAATTCTAAATTGTAATTTTGGAAATTCTTTAAGATTTTTCTATTTTCGCCGTTGTTCTGCTTGTCTAGTGATGTGTCATTGTAAAACACGATTGTCATTTTACATGTTTTAAAAAAATCAAAATCAAATAAGTTCCACCAACTTGACATTAGAGAAATATCAGTGTCATTGAGTGGTTCATCGATTGACTCTCTTAGAAAAGATATGACACAAAAAACTGACGAGGAAAAGATCGAATGTGCAGCTGTTTGGCAGATTTTGCTTTGGATATCGGGCAGACAACAGGTGCCTTTGCCATTCAGTTAAAAAAAATTTTTCCTGGAAAGGATTTATTTAATATTAAAATTCTAATTTCAAACTCCCAATAGAGATATTCTGGAATGCCTGTTCTAAGTCCATTTTGACTTTTTTTGACAAAAAATGAGGCTTCAAGAAGAGCCTGAAATCCGACCCATTTCCTGAATTTCTATTGTGTCGAAATGGCGCTGAGGTTGCCGGCAATCGAGAGTGCCCCGGGGACTCCTGTCCTTGAACGGAGACCGCCATCGGGACAAAACATGAATTTCCTGACCGTACCCGACCCATATGGACTTCCATCAACAAGTTCAAGTCCTTCTGAATCTCCCAGACTTTCGATCAGAACTCTGAATAATTTACGAAAAAAGTCTATTTCTGAATTGAGTTTGGTATTCGATATTGTGAGAGGCACTGATGGACCTATTCCTAATTCCCAATTTGTCCATCCAGAAAGAGTCCCAAATCCAGGGAAAATCCAGGACAAAGGAGACACAGGAAGACGGAACGCCGTTCCTCTGCTCAATCTCCACTGGAAAAATATGACTCCTAACCATATTTCTAGGCAGTTGTTACTGGGTAAGGAATAGTACAAAAAATCATTGATTTTTATTACTGTTATAAATACTCAAAAAATACGTAGGTTTCACAACGAAAAAAAACATGAATTATTATAAATTTTCTCACGCGCACTCCCGCACTGGTCATTTTTCATCTTTTATTACTTTTAGAAAATGTGATTAAAAAACTCACATATCTCAAAACGAAAATTTAAATGTAGTAATTTCTCTAATTTTATACAGATCATTTTTCATCTTTTATTACTTTTAGAAAATGTGATTAAAAAATCCACATATCCCATGACGAAAATTTGAATGTAGTAATTTCTCTAATTTTATACCAGTCTTTTTCATCTTTTACTACTTTTAGAAAATGTGATTAAAAAATCCACATATCCCATGACGAAAATTTGAATTTAGTAATTTCTCTAATTTTATACCAGTCTTTTTCATCTTTTACTACTTTTAAAAAATGTGATTAAAAAATCCACAGATCCCATGACGAAAATTCGAATTTAGTAATCTTTTCAATCTTGAATTGGTCACTTTATTTTTTTATGAAGTGATGTTCGAAAATATCTAGGTCTCAAAATGAAAATTTGAATGTAGTAATTTCTCTAATTTTATACCAGTCTTTTTCCATCTTTTACTACTTTTAGAAAATGTGATTAAGAAAATTCACATATCTCATGACGAAAATTTGAATTTAGTAATCTTTTCAATCTCAAATTGGTCACTATTATTTTTATAAAATGATGTTCGAAAATATCTAGATCTCAAAACGAAAATTTGAATTTCATAATTTTTTAAATCTCAAATTGGTCACTTTTTAATTTGTCTTTTTATTTTTTTAAAATGATATTTGAAAATTTCCAGATCTCAAAACGAAAATTCGAATTTATTAATTTCTCCAATTTTATACAGATCATTTTATTTATTTTTTAAAAATATTATTCAAAAATACAAGTCTCAAAACGAAAATTTGACTTATTAATTTTTAAATTTTACACCATTTATTTTTCATTTTTTCTAATTTTCGCAAAATAATATTCAAAAATGTCTGAATTTTCAAAAAATACAACTTTTTAATTTTCAAAAAATTCATAATAAAGATTTTTAAATTTCTTTTTTTATAAAAAATATTCATAATCATTCAAATTTCAAAAACGCTGATATTTTTTAAAACTTTTTTATTTTTTATCTTTATTATTTTTTTAAATTTTTACTATATTTACTAATTTTATTTTTTAATATTTATTATTTTTTATCATTTTAATACTTTAATTTTTATTATTTTTTACTATTTTTTAATTTTTTAATTTTTGTTATTTTTTAATTTTTTGTCTTTTTCATAAATGTTCTTTATTATTTTTGGTAAATTTCAAGCTTTTTTGATTTTTGACAGATGATCAAACAAATTTATTTTTAATGGATTTTCTCTTTTTTTAGATTAAATCAATTTTGGATTTTTAATTTAAGGTTCGATTTGTCTATTAATCTGATTTTTTCCATTAGCACTTGTAGTATTTTTCTCGAATTTTCCAACAGCTGTTCCAAATTTCGCCGACACTTGCCCCGTGCCTCAGGGAGATCGATAGTTTTCGCACATATCTGACTAGACCCTTTTGGACGAAAAATCGTCGTTGATCAAAGATCTATCAAGTACTTTATTTGCAAAAATTGGTGCAAAATTGCCAAAAAACAGCCTTTTAAAAAATTATTTTGCGGTGGCGAACACTCATAGAATAGTTCAAAAATCTTGGTGAAATTTCGAAGAGGACACAATACCAGGATAAGACACTCGAAAGATTGATCTAGATGATTTTGAAGAAGAGGGTACTTGAGAAAAGTTGATACGTTTGATTGGCCTACGCATAATGGATAAAATTAATTTTAGAATATGAGTAACCGGCTAGGTGTGGCTCATAGTTACATAACGGAAGTAATTAGAAACAAAAAAAGGCGAAGAACATAGACTAGAGGTCAAGCTGCTCGAACTTGTGACTCTTCGGCTACAAGATTAAAATTCGCATCACTGCACCACAATGGAAAAAAAAAGAAATCTTTACTTTTGGTTTTTTTAAGTTTAGCATTTCAACTACTTATGCTTCGAAATTTTTTTTAATGAACAAATGTTGTTATCACGTTCAGTCTGCGCAAGCTCTAGTCTGCAATTTCCTCCACTCTCATCTTATTCAAAATCTCTCGAGAGTTTGCACTCTCGTTCAACCTTGACTTATTTCACGAGTTATTATCTCTTTTTTCCTATTCTTATTCAGGAATGAGGAAATCTAAAAAGAAACTATTTTTATGTCTTTTTAATCCTATTTCTGATCTTAAACGTGTTGTTGGGGATAAATGGGATTTGCTGAGATTTTATTTCCGGAATCAGCCGCCGCCGGTGTTGTCCATTCATCGGAGTGTCAGACCTCTGGATCTCGATATGCTCAGCGGTATTGCTTATAAAAAATCCGATGGGAAACCATCAAGAAAGGAAACCCAACAGAATTATCAGATGAAAAGTGAGAAAAACGATAAAATTAGCCCTTTGTAGTCGATTAATATTCCAAAAATTCAACGTTATCGAAGTTAATTATTTTTAAAATAATTTTAATTTTCGATAACATTGATTAACTATTTAATAGTTATTGAGATAAATGTTTGTTTTTAGTCCAAGAAGAGAAGGCAATGCAGTCAGCCCCTGTGGCACCGATAGATGCCACGAAATTCGTCGCTTACGTGACCGAACGACGAAAGAAGAGGATACTTTTCAAAGGAGAGTATCTCATGGTTCTGAGGTCGATAGATCCAATAAAATGCCAATGCAATGTAGCTTCTTCCATGGCAGACAAGAACCAATACCCCGATACTCTACCGTACGATCACAGCAGAGTAATTTTAACTAAGAAAGGAAACGACGAAAATTCACACTACATCAACGCTAGTTACGTTTCGGTGAGTAAAATCAAGTTTAAAAAACTCCCTGAAATTAATTTAGTACACATTGTAAAAAATTTAGTGTTTTTCTAAGTTATGTTGCAATAAGGAAGTTAAATGTTTGAAAAACGTTCAAAAATTGAGACTTTTTGAGGACTTACAACATATTAATCCAAGTTACAATAAGATGAATTTTTGGGACAGTGTTTGAAAAGTGATAGAAAATAATTGGAACTTTTTAATTCTACATTACATTAATGTTAGTTATATTACAGCAAGATAGAGTTATCAAAATAATACTAAAAAAGGAATAAAAAAATAAAAAATTTCTCGACATATAGACAAGTCCTAAATTGTTGAATAAAAATGCTTTTTTTACATATGCATATTGTTAGATCTTGGTGAACTGGTGTAGTTATATAAGGGATGAAAGATATGAGTTTCTTATTTACCCAAACAGTAATAAGATTAAGCGCAAAAACCATATATTAAGTAACTAATCACATACTCAATGTGTTATATATATTGTATCTATTGTTTTGCATGTAACGTATTTCCTTTCGAGATTTGGTTTGTTCACACAATAGCCAGTTAATACACCGATATAACGAAGATTAAGTACAATAACGACCATATATATTAACTAATTACTCAATTCTCAATCTGCTATATATACAGTGTACCTATTACCCAGCACATGGGGTATTTCCTTTCACAATCTCATTTTTTTACACAATAACCAGTTAATACATCGATATAATAAAGATTAAATACAATAATGACTATATATTAAGTAACTAATCACATACTCGGTTTATTATATATACAGTGTACCTATTACCCAGCACATAGGGTATTTCCTTTCACAATCTCATTTTTTTACACAATAACCAGTTAACACACCTATATAACACATATCATCAATTTCTTGGAGTTAAACTATTACTGTAAGAATTCCCCATATGCAAATTTAAAAAAAATAAATTTATATATAACTTTCGCATTTCAACATATATTCATCCTAGTTACCGTTGCATATTTGTTTTTAGAGTATCTTTGAACAAGCTCTTGTGAAACTCCAATAATCTTATTTAACAACAAGTATTTTTAGTCTTGGTTACGTGAGAAAGCTTATGTCGTCACTCAATCCGTCAAGACAAAAGCCGCTTGTGCAGAATTTTGGAGGATGATCTGGGAATTGAGATCAAACACAATCGTTATGTTGACAAAAGTCTTTGACTTTATGAGAGTCATGTGCATCCAGTACTGGCCAATTACAACGTTCCGTTTTGGAGAAATGGAGGTCGAGACTCTGGAGACCAAAACCTATGCTCATTTTGTAAGTTAAAAATGTCAAAAATTAATTTTCTGTATTGTGGAAGTTGACAGGCAAAGTTCGAGGTCAAAATTTGAACTTTTCGCACTGGGGTATTTATGGATTTTTCTATTTCAAAAATTTTATCTAAGTTGATAAATTTTTATTTTTGGGTTTTTCGACTTACAACATGATCCACAAGTCGTGTCTTGGAGACAAAAGTCCAAATTTCGGTCTTGAACTCTGTCAACTTTGATCTCAAAATTTAACAGTTAACTTTGATGTCGAACGTTGATGACTAATTTCGATCTCAAATTGTAATTGTTAACTTCGATTTCAAAGTTTAACAGTTAACTTCGACTTCAAACTGTAATTGTTGACTTTGATCTCAAAGTTTACCAGTTAACTTCGATTTCAAACTATAACAGTAAACTTTGACCTCAAAGTTTAACAGTTAACTTCGATAATATAGAACACAAATCATGAGATAATTGTAGGTAATCCGGACTGTGAAATTAAAAAATGCAAATGATCCGGACGGAGGAGAAAGGATCGTCAGACATTTCCATTTTACAGAATGGGAATTGAATAGTTTTCCTTATATTTCCGCTTTTATCGAGCTCAGAAGAAGAGTCAGACAATGGACGGAGAAGAATCCTGTTGATGCTCCTGTTGTCGTTCATTGCAGGTGGGTTTCGAACTATGAACTTTTAAAAATGGAAAAATACACTTTCATATATGGGTTTCTTATGTATGGAAAAATTAAAACTCATCATTTCAATTAACTTCTCATTTACGCAGAAGTAAATATAATTGCATTGTTCCTCATATATGAAATCTTTAAAAATTGTACTTTGATATATAAAAACTTTAAAATTTAAAATCTTCATATACTTTTTTCTTGAATATAATTACTTTTCATATATGGATTTTTACTGAGTCATATATAGTCTTTAAGAATTGTATTTTCATATATGAGAACATTGAAATTAAAAAATTCCGTAAACTTCTTATTTATAATTGACTTTGATTCTATTACTTTTTATGTATATAGTAGTTATTGAGTCATATATGAATTATATTTATGAATCATTTTCTGTTTTTAATGACTTATATATCAAGTTTATGTACATCTCCTATGGGAATTGCTCTAATGGAGAACTATGTGGAAGGGACATATGTGCAATTACGAGCGTCAAATCTCTCGCAATACAATCTTGAACAAGACTTTGGGATTATTTGGTTGACAGTTCTTTTCATGCTGATGGCAGTTTCCTTCATCCAAGTTGAAACTTGAGTCCTTGTGTAATCCAACAAGAATCTGAAAGCTCTGGTTCCTGTTGTCCATCCACATTGCCGCATTAGGACGTTGTGAGTGCAGGACAAGTCACAAACTAGAGTTCTGCATCTTTGAGCAAATCCTAGGATCGAAACTTGGAGTTCTGAGTAGGGACCGCATCTTTTGGCTCCACAATGACGTTTCAGTTCAGATGAAGCGTAGTTGTAACAAGGGAGGTTGTACACCATCTGGAAAGTTCAATTATTAACAGCAACTAAAACAATAAGCCAATCAAAATAGTCACTATCCTAATCAGTTATTACAGCTATAGAAATTGCCCTGGATAGTGACTAAAAGAAACAATTTCATAAAAAAAAATCAGTCACTATCCTAAATCACTATTAGAACTGTTATTTTTTACAGCTGTAGAAATTGCCTTGGATAGTGACTATTAAAAGCAATTTTTTGTCAAATTCAATCACTATTCTAGAATTTCACTAAAATTGTTAATTATAATAACTATAAATTGTTCTGAATAGTGACTAAAAACAAATTTTTTTATCCAAATCAGTCATTATCCTAGTCGTTCAAGGAAGCTATTTTCTGACAGCTTTATAAATTATTTAGAATAGTGACTAAATATTTTTAAAATTCAAACCAGTCACTATCCAACTTTTATTTCTAACTGACCTCTTTGTACCTATCTCTGCAGACAAAATCCCTCATGTTGAATTGTATCTCGAATCCACAGTCCCTCAGGCACTTGTCATGGACAGTATCCAGTTTGCAGAACATCCTCAAATCCAATTCGTCAACGACAGAAGGGACTCCGATGGATCCGAAAGAAGTATGAGCTTTGACCATGTCCAATCCTGTCTTCAATTCGTTGTTGCACTTTTCTTGACATCTTGTGTCTTCATCCACTGGAATCCTCAAATCTCTTATTGTTCGTTCTCCGATCCTTCTGGAATCAAAATCAGCGTCATCCAAAGCCCTCTCGAGTCTGAGAAGATCAAAAGCTCTTTCTCTTTTTACTCTTTTTGAACCAACTGAAATTCGTTAAAAATAAAAAATCGAAACAAAAGACCCATGTTTCAAACGTCGTGTATTCTTCAAAAACTTGTTTTAGTTTAACGCTAATTTCCTTCGAACGTTTTAATAAAGAAGAAATTAATCAAAAATCAAACTAATTTCAAAATTACAAACTACATCATTTTCGAAAATTAAATTTAAAAAAAAGAAAAATAAAAAAAATAAAAGAATTTTAAATTTAAAAAAAAATAAAAGAATTTAAAAAAATCTTAAATTTAAAAAAAAATTAATAAAATTTTAAAAAAACTTCAAAATTTTAAAATTAAAAAAAATAAAATTTTTAAATTTTAAAAATTCAAATAATTTCAGAATTTTTAAAAAATTTAAAAAATATAATCTTAACACGAAAATTTTTTAAATTTCATTCTAAAACCCGGAAGTTTTTAAAATCATTCCAGTTTTGGGACAAAAAAATAAAATTGAATTTTCAAAAAAATGTTTGGAATTTTTTAAATTATTTTTTTAACGATTTTCTAATCAGGAGTTTAATTAATGTTTTTTAAATTAGAATTTTGTAAAAATTCATAGAATTTAATAAATTTCGAAATTTTTGAGATTTTTTGAAATTAATCGAAATTTTTGAAAATTTATAAAAATTTATAAAAATTTATAAAAATTTATAAAAATTTATAAAAATTTTATAAAAGTTTTTAGAATCTCATGGAAGTTTCTGAAATCCTCTAAAATTATTTTAAAATTTCTAACATCTTCCAAAATTTTAGAAATTTTCGAATTTTTATAAATTTAAAAAATTTTTAGAAATCCTAAAATATTTCGAAATTTTTTGGAATTAATAAATTTTGAAATCTAAAATTATTTCGAAATTTTTTGAAATTAATAAATTTCGAATTTTTTTAAATTTCCTAAAAAATAAAAAAAATTCAAATTTTTTTATAAATTTTTAAAATTTTTATATTTTTTACTTACCTGATATGGCATCTTTGGACAGTACACTTTGGGATAAAAATATCCAAAAATAAAAAAATAAAATTTTAAAATTTTTCATCGAATTTATTTTTTTAAATTTTAATCATGTGGTTAAATTTAAGAATCAATTTGACTCAAAAATAAGACCTTCAGTGGAACAGGTGTTTGAAAAAACTTTTGTTTTCATTTTTCAGACATTTGTTTCATCAAAATTAAAAACAGGAAATCACGGAAAAATGGCTGCGGAGAACGAAAAGCGGTCGGTATCACTTTCTGGGACGAAAACTGAGACTGTTCCACTGTCGGATTTTGATCAAAATTATAATTTTCGATTACGATCAAGACGGTTTTTAAATTGCATTTTTTTCAAGATAGAAAACAAAAATTAATAATTTTTACTCGAACAATACGATTTTCATATTTCCTCCTACAGTAGACCGAGCAGAGCTGTTGATTTTTCAAATCCGAATTTTTTGATTTTCAAACTTCATAGTTCAGTTCGAAATCGATTTTAATTTTGTCTGAAATCGGTTCAAAGTTCGATTTGAAAATTCGAAATCAACAGCTCTGCAACAGTCTCACCCATGCCCTACAGTATCCCACGTTCCTTGATGTTCAGGCTATCTCTTCGGGTCCTCTTTTTCTAGTTTAGTTTTTTGTATTAACAGTAATCTAATAATATAAAGAATTCTATTGATTAAAAACCAGCTGTCAAGATAGAAAACAGAAGTATTTTAACAATCTTCACTGGGATACTAAAGATAAAATTTACACAAATCCTCCTAAAAATACAACTGAGGATTTCATTCAAGTCCCTACAGTACCCCATGCTTCCTGATATTCAGGTTATCTCTTCGGGTCCTCTAGTTCATCTTCTGTCTTAATATCTGCATAACAAGTTTCAACTTACAAAATAACTAAGAATCTCATTAATACCCTACAGTACCCCCCACCCCCGATATTCAGACTCTCACTTCTAGTCCTCTCTATTATTGTTTCTGTCTCAACAAGGTCTTAGAAAGAAAAATATAAACTTTCAATTTTAACGTTGACATCAGTAAAATTTTTTGGATCCTAAAACGAAAACTCAAATTTCAATTTTTCGTCTTAAGACCGAAATCAACTTTTCAATAATGAATAACTTTTAAAACGTTTTAATTCGGAAATAAAATTCCCACTTCCGGGTTTTCGTCTCAGATAAAAATCATTTTTTCACTCTAGAACTAGAAAAATTCTTATTTCAAAGATCGTTGAAAATAAAATTACTTTTTTAAATTATGAAAAATAAAATTATTTTAAATTATTAAAAATTAATTTTTTCTTAAATTATTAAAAATAAGATCTATTTTTTAAATTATTAAAAATAAAATTATTAAAAATTTATTTTTTAAAATTATGGAAAATAAAATTATTTTTTAAAATTATTAAAAATTTATTTTTTAAAATTATTAAAAATAAAATTATTTTTTAAAATTATTAAAAATTTATTTTTTCAGTAATGGAGCCGGTCGTTCGGGGGCTTACATTGCCTTGGATGCAAATTTGGAACTTCTCAAGAAAACAGGCCAAATCGACGTTTATGAATATTCAAAGACGATGGTGAATGCTCGTCCGAATCTCATCGATTCCGTGGACCAATACATATTCATCTACGACGTGCTTGCCGAAGCCGTTCTTTGCAACATCCAGCCGATCCAGATGCATCAGTTGAAAGACAGAAGTTCCATGTACAGATCCAAAAAAGACAGAGAAAAAATGGAACTTCAAGATTCTCACGAAAACAAACTTCTGACGACGTTGACTCCGATGTTGAAAATCGGAGATTGTGCTGGAGGACACAGGATGGAAAACAGAAGCAAAAATAGGGATGTGATGGTAGTACCTCCAGATCACGCTAGACCGTATCTCCAGACACTTCACGGAGAAAGCAAAGACTACACTTACATCAACGCCGTCGAAGTCGACGGATTCACGAGGAAATCCGAGTACATCGTCACCGAATGGCCCAAACAACAGACCATCGACAGCTTCTGGACGTTGATTTTCGATCATTCAGCTCATACCGTAATCAATTTGACGAATCTCCAAAACACTAAAGTGAGAAAATTGGAAATTTATAAATCAATATGGAAAAACAAAGATGGATTTTTATAATTTCAGTCACTATCCGGATCACTTTGTAAAGCTCTCGAAAATTACAATTTTAACAAAGTTTGGATAGTCAGAAATTTCTAAATTACTATCCATTTACTTATCATAGAAACAGTGACTAAAAAGCTAAAAATAATTGTTTCCAGTCACTATCCTTGACAATTTATGAAGCTGTTAAAAATGACAGCTCTAATGAAATTTGGATAGTGATTGATTTTAGTCACTGCTTTGGTAATCTTTTCAGTCACTATCCTTGACAATTTACAGAGCTGTTAAAAATGACAGCTCTAATGAAATTTGGATAGTGACTAAAAAGTAACTACATTTTTCAGTCACTATCCAAAAACAGCTTTAATTTAATTTTTTAGGTCTATCCTCAATTCATCCATACTAAAGGGAAGCAGAACTACGGTCCTTTTGTCGTTGAAGTCCTGAACTACCAACAGTATCCCGCGATGACTTCGACTATGGTCAAAATCCAGAAACGGGTTGGTTTTATTTCCTCTAGCGCCCAAGTCTGTCGGTCTTACTCTCGGAAAAACAGCGCTTTAGCTTCTTACAGAAGTTTTAAATTTGTTAAAATTACTCATTTTTGGTGCTTTGAGCTAAAAGTAATATAATAGCCCTAGGGATTCCTTGTCATTTTATCTTTTTTCTTTTTTATTCTGCGGATGAGATGAATGAACGGAAACCGACGACTTTGGACATCATCAGAAGAAAGAAGCCGGTCTTCAGAAGACCCACATTGAAGGGGTTTCTGTCCGAAGAAGCAGAGGAACACATGAGACAACAAAGGGAAAAAAGAAATCGCAGCTGTCCCCCGGGCCAGAGTTTCCGTTTCAAATCGATCTACAGAGGCAGGATGAGGTCCAGATCCGTGGTCACGAGCGAGGGGGTTTTGAGGCAGCTTTCCAACGCCAGTGTTGTTAGTCATATCCGTCAAGGTGGAGCTAAAGTCGCTGAACTTGCCAGATCCGCTTCCAGAATCGCAAGAGAATTTGCAAGAAGAAATAAAAAAGAAAAAAAATTTATCCAACCAAGAAGTGAAGTATTGGAACATTTTGACAAGGTCCTGGGTTTATGCTTGATTGTGGATTTGGCCTTGTTCCCCTTCGGTTTATCCTTTGGAAAATCAAGCATTTTTCCTGCTTTTTAGTTTTGTGTCCATCTGTTCATACCGCGAATCCTGGCCCGGCAATCGAGCCAAACGTCTTCCTGACACGAAAATCCGAATATTTTCAAATTTGTATTACTTTCGCAATTTTTTAAAATTCTTAACACTAATTTTATATTTTTTTAAGTCTTCGCTTTAAGATCAATCAGATTATCAAATTTCGCTTTAGGATTTTTAAAGAATTTTCGCTTTAGGAATTTTTTAAATTTTCATTTTAGGAATTTTTTAAATTTAAATTTTAGGAATTTTTTAAATTTTCGCTTTGAGATCAATCATGTTTTTAATTTTCCCTTTAAGACAAAGTATAATATAAATTTCCACTTTGGAACTGATTATATTAAAAATCATTGTAAGTTTTTGCACTGGAAATTACTTTTTAGATTTTCGTTTCGAGACCAATCACTTTATAAATTTTCCTCTTAAAAACTTTTTTTTCATATTTTCGTTTCGAGACTAATTACCCTATAGTTTTTCGCTTTAAGAATCAATTTCCGATATTTTCGTTTCGAGACTAATTACCTTATAGTTTTTCGTTTTAGGAATCAATTTCCGATATTTTCGTTTCGAGACTAATTATAAATTTTTGATTAAGAACCAATTCCTTATTTTTCGCTTTAGGACCAACTATATGTTATTAATTTTCGCTCCAAAACCCATTTTTGAGTTTTCTTTCCGGGACCAACTACATGTTGTCAATTTTTACTCAAATTTTTGAATTTTCGTGTCAGGACTCACATTTATTTTTTTTTATATTGCTTTTTTATTTTTTCACGCATCTCTCGCTCGTTTCAGCCGTCTGAGCCGTTTCCGTTACATAGAGTGATAGACAGGGGCAAGCCGAATTCTCCGAGACCTCAGAACAAAACTCCCAACGGGAAAACCCCTTATTCAAATGGGAAAGAAAATTCAGAAGAAGGTTCCGTAAATAAACTTGTAAGTGGCTCTCGAGACGAAAATTTCTCTTTGTGCCCTTTGTCTTTTTGGTTCGATTGCCTAAGGCTTCGCGCTCGGTGCCTCGTGTTATCAAAGTTCGAATCCAAAATTCAAAGTTAAAATTTGAATTTTTCACTTAAAAACGAAACTTATGATTCATGTTTGAATGAGGAAAATTTAAATTTCAGTTTTTAATTTAGATGACATATATTTTTGAAATAAAAAATTATAAATGTTTTTTAAAAATCCAAATTTCGACTTTGAACTTTGGATTCGAATTTTGATAATCCGAAGCTCGGTTGTCTTTCATCTTGATTGGGCCCTAACGTTCCGCTTTCCTTCGTTGAGTGGATGTTTCAGAGAGCCGATAAGGAGATTCAGCAACTGTTACAGTATACACGGTCTAGAGATGCTCGACGGGAGCTCAGCGAACAAATAGATAAACTGGTCCGTTATTGTTTTGTCTTGTGTGTCTAATGTTCACTGTCTGAAATTTCACTGATTAATTCGAAATTAAAATTCATACCGTAAACTTACAAAAGAATATCTAACGATTTGCAGTTTGATTAATATTGAATCATCTAGATCTGAAAATAATGAAAATATTTTCAGACTTTTATGATCTCAGAAATCATGGCGACTGGAGCAAGTCAACAACAACTAGAAGCAGAAATCAGGATCTGCTGTATCCTTCAGGTCAGGATGTGGCCGTTGGAGAACAAAGTTCCTTTGTCGACTTCAGGATTGATTGAGTTGATAAAAATGGCCAGATCGTGGAGGAAGAGAGCTCCTGATCGACCCGAGACTAAGCCCACTATTGTGATGTCACAGTAAGTTTAACTTTTTTCATTTATTAAAATCCTTAAAACTAGGTCTAATCACGAAAATCACGAAGTTTATGATTTTTATTGTAAAGATAAAATTAATTTCTACCGTAATTCCAACTTATTAGAGTATACTGTGGCATTGGGAACAGAACGCCAAAAACGAAAATAAAATTTTTCCAAAAATAAAAAATTCTATCGCAAATTTTTTTGTCAATTGTATTGTATCTTTTATAAACTTTAAATTTAGTCCACAAAAATCACTATATTACTGTATTGTTGGCATTCAGAACAGAACGCCAAAAACGAAATTAAAACTTTTCCAAAAATAAAAAATTCGACCACAAATTTTTTTATTGTATTGTATCTTTTATAAACTTTAAATTTAGTCCACAAAAATCACTGTATTACTGTATTGTTGGCATTCAGAACAGAACGCCAAGAATTTAATTTTTCTATTTTTCAGTAACGGCTACAGTAGGGCCGGCATTTTTATTGCTGCTAACGTCTGCATTGATCAGATCGACATGGACAATGAAGTCGATGTTTTTCATGTCGTAAAAATGATCAGAATCAACAGACCTCAATTGATCGATATGAAAGTAAGATTTTTTTATAAAATAAAAAATTTAAATAAAAATTTCTCAGGACGAATACAAATATCTCTACGATCTCATGTTGCATTGGTACATGACCAATCCGGAATACAGGGCCAATGAGAACGAAAATAGTCCAGCTAGAGATTCCGTCGAAGAAGATCAAGAAAAAGTAGGAAACGGAACCCTTCCTTCAAACAGACCAAGCATAAAATCGAACAAATCTCCTCCACCTCAGAGAAAACCAGCTTCAATCTATCTGAATTGAAACATATCAGAAAATCCAAAAATTAAAACTCGGTGCAAAAAGTGCCTTTCGAAATCGAGAGTCCACTTTTTGCTTATTGGGTCCAATTCCGTGTTGAAAAAGTTTAATAATCCAAGGGTTATACATATTTGCATTTGAGAGATTTCGAAAAAATAAAGAGATTTATTCAGAAATCGATATTCAAAATTAATTCCTGTCTTCAATTATACAAATATCCGGACTAGATAAAACAACTTTTATTTTTATATTTTTTAAATTTCTAAAAATATGTAAAAATTAATAAAAATTTTAATTTAAAAAAAAAATGATATTTTTGGATTTTTTATTACAGTAATTAAACAATCAAAAATAAAAGTAAAAATAATTTTTTATTTTTAAAATAGATTTCAAAATATATAAAAACTATTTTTTATTAAATATATTAAAAAATATTTTTTATTTTTAAAATGGATTTCAAAATATATAAAAATATTTTTTATTAAATATATTGAAAAATATTTTTTATTTTTAAAATAAATTTCGAATATGTTATGCAATATTTTTTATCTCTAAAGTAGATTTCGAAATAAATTAAAAATTACTTTTTATCTCTAAAATAAATTTAAAATATATTTAAAAATACTTTTTATTTAAAAAAACTTTTTTGCTTTATTATTCAAAAGATTTCTGATTTTTTTATTATTAAAATTTTTTTTACTATTTGACATTTAGTTTTTTCTAAAATTAAATGTACATTTGGACTTAGTCCTGGTGAAATGACCCAAGCACAAAACTTTTATGTCTCCGCTCTGCTCGTCAGTATTGCACAATATTGGATCTTGTGTGTTTCTTTTATTGGATTTTCTTCCTTATTTACATTGCTGCCACTGCTTTTCCGATCATTATGGAGTGTTTCTAAGCTTTCAAACAGGACGCACTGTATTTTATCAAAATTGACATCATGAACAACTCAAATTTTTCTTATTTTCCTTTTTGCTCTTCTCCTCTAATAGAGCAATTCGATAAAAATACAACTTTCCCTCAGGCATTGACTCCTTGTTTGAGTTTTATTTTGTTTCCTTTCCTACAAATCTGTCTAAGTTTCCCTTGTTTGGTATTTCTGATTATTTACGGATACTTAGTAGAGTCTCCAAAGTTAGCCTTAACGAAGTTGTTAGTGACCAAGGGTCTTTTAAGCTTTCTTGTTGTTGTTTTTTCTGTTGTTAGAATTTTCGTCTTCTATTTTGGGGAGTTCAATGAAGACAAAGATGTTTTAATTGGGAACTGTCTGGATTTCGTTAACGTTCTTTTGTTATCAGTCTGTGATCTCTGGAGATGGAGAAGAGGGATTCTAAGCTCCATCTGGGTCCATTTCGCTTGGACGACGAGATTGTTTTTCGCCGCATCTCAAACCACTTTTGTACAGTACAATATTGTAAGTTTTCTGGGTTTTTTATTTTTAGAAGACCCGAAATAACTGAATCTTAACACGGAACTTGATATTTTCTATTTCCTTCCAGAACAACATCCCACTCACAGCCATCTATGTTGTAGAGGTGGTCGCTTTATCTTCTCTCGTCGTCCTCTACTCCTTCGTCGACAGATACCCCCAGAGTTATGAGAACTTTCACGGCAACAAGGCAAGTCTACAAGCAATGTGGATAATTTAGGAAATGCTTTCAGGCAGTTTGTCCCGACAGAATCACTTCCACTCTCGGTCGGAGCTTCTTCTCTTATGCCACCAGACTCATGACCCAAGGCTACCGAGAAAAAATAACCTACGATCATGCCTGGGGTCTGGATGAACGAAACCATCCAGAGAAGCTTCTAACTCTCTTCAGATCGAAACTTCCCCCAGAGCATCTTCGTGATTCTTCCAAGAGATGGATTCCTTGGCTCTTTATTTCTCTCATGAAATCTACGGCTTTCTTTGTCATTGGTGGGATTTTGACAACTATTATTTTCGCTATAATAGTTATGGCAGATCCGGTATTTTTGAAGCTTGTAGTAGATTCTGTACAGAACAATTATCCTTTCTGGTTCTCCCTAGGATTGGTCGTGTTCATCTTGATTGTGACTATATTCAGATTCTCGATGCTAGCAAGATCGGATTTCTACTCTCTGCTGGGATACTTAAATGTCCAGAGTATCCTCATAAATGTTGTTTACGCCAAAGCTATGAAGCTTGCTTCCTCAAGCAAAGTCAAGTATTCCGCAGGTGAAGTTGTGAATCTGCTCTCCACGGACGTAGAGAGAGTCAGAAATTTCTGGTTCATGTTGGCAGATTACGCCTACGCCCCTTCCATTGTAAGTTTGAGTTTTCTACACAATGTCGTCAATTAAACAGAAAAATAAATGTCAAGAGCACTGCAGATTCCCAGGATATTACTAATTCAAGTAGTAATCGAGCCTTATGGCATTTAACCGGCTAGATCTAATGAAATACCATGCTTTATTGTTTGACCTCTAGTGCAGAGCTTTTCTCAGTTTGGAACTCATGTTTCTTTCTAAAAAATTAAATTGTACGATATCATTCACTGTAAGAATTACAAAAAAGACAATCGTTGAACAAAATTCGATCGTCTTTTTACATAAAACAATAACACTCATTTTGAGGATGTATTAGCAATAATATTCTTAGCTATAAAACAAGTGATTATGAACCAATCAAATTTTACTTTTTCAGATCGTTGCCTGTTTCATTGGCCTCGAACTATTCATCGGCCACAATGCCTTCTATGGCTTGGTCGTCATCTTCCTCTTCCTTCCCGTCAACTCGGTTTTCATCAAACTCGTCTCCAAATGCGAACAGAAGCAGATGGAGCTGAAGGATCAACGACTCAAGCTCATGACCGATGTTCTCTCAGGGATAAAGGTTCTCAAACTCTACGGCTGGGAGGAGTCCATGAGAGCTCGTGTAGCTGTCATCAGAGCCCAAGAAGTCACTCAATTCAAGAACGCCTCTATCTATCTAGCCATCCTGGAGTCTACATTCAATCTCTGTCCTATTCTGGCTACAATAGTGTCCTTTATTGGGTACATACTTATAGACGGAAAACAGTTGACTCCTCAAGTGGCCTTCATATCGTTGATGCTCTTCAATCTCATGAGATTCAGTGTTTACATTCTTCCAGACCTTATCAAAGAAGCTATCAATGCTAGAGTGTCCTTGATCAGAATCGAAGACTTCCTGGCAGAGCTGGAACTTCCGAAGATCGTCAACAACATCGATGTTTCCGACGAAGACGTTGTTGTAGAGGTCCAAGAAGGGAATTTCTCATGGGATCTTCCACAGAATAACAATCTCCAGTTGAAGGGGATCAACTTCCAAATCAGGAAAGGAGAGTTGGTTGGTATTGTCGGGAGGGTTGGATCAGGGAAATCCTCCCTCCTCTCTGCAGTGGCCGGGGAACTGAATAGAATCTCCGGGAATTTCTACAGAAAAACGGATATCTCCATCGCCTATGTTCCTCAAGAAGCATGGATTCAGAATCTGACTTTCAAAGACAATATTCTTTTCGGCAAGACCTTTAATGAGGACTTCTACCGCAAAACCGTCGATGCTTGTGCTCTGAGGGATGACTTGAGGATGTTCGCTGCTGGGGACATGACCGAGAT